>LPNX010050711.1:290924-465318 GCA_001517045.1 Pseudotsuga menziesii
AAATCCCCCTTGTACCTTTAAAAAATTGTGTAGGTTCACCATTAATAAGAACAACATAATTAGCAAAGAACATGCACAACATAATCCAATTAGTAGCCTCCAAGCTGAGGCTAATATGCAAGAGTACTAGTGGAGAAAACCCCAATCTACCCATTCATAATCCTTAACCATGTCCAATTTGAGAACCAAATCCTATAATTTCTTTTTCTTGATACTATGGAAAGCTATAGTCAAATCTCTTAAGTAACCACTTCCAATCCCCTGTCAAATAGTTATTTGGTTTGATAAAAAGGACCAAATATCTAGTACCCTCTTCCATCAAGTCCGCATGAAGAGGCAAGAAATGACCAATATGTTGAAGAGTATCCCTATCCACATCATGATGAATGAAGATATATTTAGAATCATTGATAACCATATCCATAGCCCTACAAAAAGATTCCACGATATTTTTGTAAATCAACCACTCATCCACCTGACTAGCACCAAATAACATAACATCATCTATAAAAAGTAGATGTGTGAGCCTTACAAAATATTAAGCCTTCACCCCTTTTAGTCTACCCTCCAATTTGTGAGCTTCAATAAGACAACTTAGCCCTTCAATCATAAGAAGAAGTAACAATGGAAATAGGGGACATCCCTGGTTATAAATCCCCTTTATACCTTTAAAAAATTGTGTAGGTTCACCATTAATAAGAACAACATAATTAGCAAAGACCATGCACAACATAATCCAATTAGTAGCCTCCAAGATAAGGCTAATATGCAAGAGTACTAGTCGGAGAAAACCCCAATCTATCCATTCATAATCCTTAACCATATCCAATTTGAGAACCAAATCCTATAATTTCTTTGTCTTGATACTATGGAAAGCTTCGTGTGCCACTCTTATGGCATCCAAAATCTGTCTCTTTTCATGGAATACAAATTGTTCTCTAGAGATATATATTTTGAAAGCAATGGCTTAAATCGACAAGAGATCATCTTAGATGTTATCTTATAAACCAAATTACACAAAGATATCAGTTGAAAATAACCAAAAGTATCAGGATGATATAATTTAGGAATAAGTGCAATAAATGTCGAATTCAATGCACCAGTTATACAACCAGTAGACCTAGACTCCTCCACCACCTCAAGGATATCCAGACCCATAATATCAAAGAATATTATAAAAAGTTCCATCGTCCAATGATATGGACTAGGACTTTTATATCTGTCAAAACTTGAGAGAACATATTTGATGGCAAGATCTATCCATTGAGCTACAGAGCATTTAATGCGGCTACAGCAAGCTTGATGATCATTGGATTTTGAGCTACTCAAGATCCAATGGTCATCAAGCCTACTGCAGCCACATTAAATGCTTTGCAGCTCAATGGATAGCTCTTTCGATATTTGATGTCATCTAGTGATATCGAATCTGCAATTAAAAAACCTTTAGCTTCAGTGAAGAAAGGAGGGAATTTATGAATAAAGTTCATCTCGTCAATGATATTGGAATACCCATGATCACTAAAGAGCTCTTGAAAATGCAAAACCACTTCTTTGGCCAAATATTTATAATTGGTAAGGATTTCACCCTCCTAATTATGGAGCTCCCAAATAGAATTATGTATATTCTTCCCCTCAGCCACCCAGTGAAATAACATGGTATTTGAGTCACCGAGTGTCAACTAAGTAGCCTAGATTTTTAAATGCTAGGTTTCCTCCTCCACCCACAAAATCTGTAATTTCCAACCTTTCAGCGCCAACAATATGTATTTTGTATTATTAGAAAAAACACCTACACCATACAAATTATGGATAGAATCCATTTCCTATTCACAAGAAATAAAGTCCTTTCCAACTCTTTCTTTTTATTTTAATCCGAGGAAGAGACCGCATATTTTAAACACTTCAATTTCTAAACCAGTCTAGCCATCAATGAGCATCCCACCCACCTCAAGAAGCGGGCCCATTCTGTCTTAACAATCAAAATGAACTTTGGATTGTTGAGCAAAACATAGTTGAATTTAAAAGTATAATGAAACTTCTCAACCGAGGTGTCAATCTAAAAGAAAATAGGAGCATGATCCAATACATAATACGGTTCAACCCAAAAAAAAAATCTAAGAAGTGAATCAGACAAATTAATCAACATCAAAAAATGATCAAGGAGATTGGAAATCCCCTCATTCCCTCTATAATCATTGCGCTAGGTAGGAACAAGTGGAGCTGAAAGAATATCTATAGTTCCCAATTCCAGAAACTTCTCATTTAAGAAGTCCCCTAAAGGGTCAAATAAAAATAAAGGTCTATGACCCCAGACTTCATAAAGGTTTAAAGTAAAGTTTAAATCACCTCCCAAAATCAATTTCAGAAGACCAAAGACACCATCATCCACCACCTGTTCCAAAAATTTCATTGTGTCCCTATAGGGACCATAACAATTAACCAAATGGATTTCCTCCTCGAAACTCAAAAAAATGTCTCGACAACAAAATCCCTACTGAGATCCTGAAGGATGAAAATTTAGAGAAATGGGGATACCACGCTGAAAGTAATCCCCTGGATAACCCTGAATCATCCAAGGATCTCATTTCCCACCAGGGTCAAATTTTAGTGAGAAATTGTCGAGCCCTATCACCACTCACCATAGTCTCTTAGATGAAAATAATATATTTATTGTTCTTCTCCAAAATTCTTTTGAGGGCAATATACTTGGAGTGCCCTCCAACCCCACACAAGTTAAACGACATAAGTATCATTTATTACATCTAACCAGTGCCTTTTGTTCTCTGAGAGACCAAGAACCATAAGAAGTAACATCAAAAAATAAATATTAGTTACCTCATCACCATGTGAATCAATCTTTTGGGGGAGGCCCTTACGAGTGCTCCTAGTCTTTAATGGTGATAAATCCTACTGAAGTCCACCATTAATAGCCCCTTTGAGCGAAACCCCCTTTTGAGTCTCCAAAGGTGTTAGTGGAAAGGAATTAGGTCCCATTATCCCCTCCCCCTATAAACTATAAGGTCAGACTTAGGTAAATTTCCAAGAAGAGTATGAATGGGTATATTTTTTACCATATCACTATAGGACGAAATCATGAAGGAATTTGAAGCATGCCCCAAAGTAGAGGTAACAGCTTCCCCTGAAGCAGGAACCTCCTTTAAATCAAACTATATAAAAGTGGCTATAGAAGAAGGACTCTGTAGCAGACCCTGTGACTCATTCATTCCAAACAAGAGCCCTAAATTAGTTGGGAGACCACAGAAGATAATCTTGATCCCTCTTGCCATGAAATACCCCCTTATCCATAGTACCAACAACTGGTAAGGGCCCCAAACCCTCAGAAACATGGTTCACATCAAAAAAACCTTCCCTTGAGGCATTCCCCACCAAACCTTTTGATACTCGACCGTCCCCCACCAACTCCCCCACCATAGACTTACAAAGTTCAAGGGCATCAATAAAATCCAATTCCAAATCATTTAGAGAGGAAAAAAAGGATCGAAGTGCTTAAGCATACCCGATATACAGGAATCCTTTGAAGATGTAGAAAAATCAAGTTGAGATGTCTTCAACTATTGCTCCATCCTATGATCCAAAGTATCTTTTGGCCCACTAATATCCTCTGATCACCACTCGAATAAATACTCACCAGAGTATTCATGATCGAAATTAGAATTGGAATCCAAACATTGTTTTCACAAATGTGTCACTTCCTTTCACCTAGAGCAACAAAAAGGGACCCACCAATAGTCTAATAGCTTAATATGATTACAGTCACATCATTCAATCTCTAACTAGTCCAAAATATACCCAAAGAGCTTTCAATCTCCACCAAAATATGCCCTACCCTCTTGTCCATGCTAGAAACGAAACTATCTTCAACATGTAGGAAATGCCCCAAGTGATTACCCACGGCCGAGAAAGCCTCATGGTTCCACATAGCCAATGGGAAACCCGGGAGAAAAACCCAAAGATGACAAAATCTAATATTTTCAGTTAAATTGTCAAAATCTAAATCCCACCGCTTGAGCATTAGACTATCGTGGTCCTTCAACTACGTCTGATTTAGTGTAAGAGTGGTGTGGGATTCCGTGTTAAATAGAAAAACATATCAACCCTTTGTAAGGTTTGTATCTCAGGCATGTATCCGACCAGTGGAGCCCAATTTGATCACACCCAACCTGCGATATTTTTAACATTCATGTCCCTATAGCTGAATTCTCCAACCAGTGCATGCAATGGAAAACCAGCCACATCCCATAAGCCCACATTGCATCCTAGCACCATCTTATTGCCCCCCTGTATAAATTTCCATTTTCTATGACAAATGGAAAATCCTCTACTCAGCCCAGCAATAACAGTAGAGTCTCTATTCGGCTGGGAGCCAGCCACACCACCAATATTCTGGAACCCCCAGAGCACACACCTTCTCCATTACTCATCACATCCTTAGGTAAGTATGAAGGAAAACCCTCTTTAACATGCACTGCCTTCCCCATATCCAAACCCTTTGAAACAGGAGCCAAATATTTCTTTCCAGTTGAAACCACATAACCCCCCAAATAACTCCCACCAACCAAGGGTTATGCAAGGATACTAATAACCTCGACAAACCCCGCTAAACCCAATGGCTACAACCCCAGAACAGGTGAATGCATAGCCCTATCTAGGGAATATTCACAATTACCGCCCTAACTATTTAATGTACACCCAGGGTTTATATTAGAAGAATGAAGGAGTGATATGAAATGTTCGTTTGAATGGAACATACTCGCATGAGCCCATCTTTCATATGATGTCTCATCACTATCAATTTCCACCTTCACAACAACCTAGTACCACGTCCCCGCCATGTCGTTAACCCTTTTATCGTCACCAATAAGGCTACCTAGGGATAACCCTACTCTAGTGGCACTTTTTTTTTTCAGGAAGAAAAAGCCTTTCCTTGATATTCTATTAAGAATCAAAGGGCATTATAGACACCCACCCAAGAAGGGTTACATCACAAAGGATACAGCTAGTCGTGTGAGATCACATCCAGTCGCAGCCGAGGGGAATGTCATGCAATAGTAAGTGGTGTTCCCATCAGAAATATGTCTCATCATGCAAATGATCTATCACAGTCAGAACAATCTATCGTGAACCAAAAGGGTCAGATCTGCGATCCAAAAAGAGTTACTCAGATATCACAGTACAAGTATCCAGCAAGGGAGAAGGGACCCCAAATAACACAACTCAAATGAGCTGGAAAGAGTCACAAGTGACCAAATGGTCATCAATAAATTCGGAAAACCAGCCAAGACCTGGAGGGAAAGCGAGTGCTGATTTTAAAAGACGGTCTGCTCTCCAATTGTGTTCATGATAGATGTGACTGAAGGTGAGATCCTGGAAGCTTGAAATAAGCTTTTGTGATTCCCTGCACCAGTGATAAAGCTCTGGCGGGGAGAGAGCAGTAATTCCTTTGGCCCAATTGATGATGACCTTTGAGTCACTGTATATGTGGGCAAGAGGAATTCCCATCATTTGGGAGGAGTGCAAAAGGGCCCATAGACCCAAGAGTTCTGCCTTAGTATTGGAACCATTTTCGACCCCCAGCACAAAATCCAGATGATGCTACTCTAGTGGCACTTACTTGGAACGTCACGACTCTTACTGAGATATTAGGGGATTACGATTATCGTTGGCCCAGTTTTGAAACGATAGTTCCTTTCCCATGTTAACCACTAAAAACATAACATTATGGTGGCTGGAACATACGAAAAGGTAACTAACATGATTTCCTCTAACGTGGAAGCGCTATCATTATATATATAATTTGGTTTGGTTTTTTGTGTCTTTGTTAATTGTTGAGTCATGCATGCATACTACTTAGCCCTGATTTCAAAGGATTTTTTAAAATTAATTTTTTCTTCATGTATTTTTCTTCAACAAAGATTTATGAGTTTTTAAATTGCCTAAATCCAAAGTCTTACTAAAACTTTCCTTGAAATATTCAAGACTTCTTTAGATGCTTCATGATTTGTTTTTTTGATAACCACTAACATCTATGTATTTTTCCTTGAATTTTTCTCTTAACAGCGGAGCGGCTTTTAATTATTTTCCTGAAATGTGTAGAATATCTTATTTTTAGATGGTCAAAGATCAATGTGAGGTCAAAAACCTAAATTTAAAGAAATTCAATTTTGTGGCCAAAATTCATGATTCAGAGAAGCTTTGAGAAGGTAATGGCCAAAGGTTGGAATTAGTGGAAGTGCTCAAGAAAAATCCTATGATACCAACGTTAAGAGTCAACATGTTTCATACAAAAGAACTATCCCAAAGCATAGGACAAATAACTGTAATCCATAATGAATAAAAAGTATATATTGAATAATATGAATGAGATGATTACAAACATAAAAAGGTCTCGTACATGTAATCATTAAAGGGCACCTTAGTGACTCCTCATAAAAAGTTGTAACCTTTAATAATAAACATTAATTTTATCTATTATTATTATCAACTATTATTATTTATTTTGTGTTTCATGTTACATTTTATGTTCATAACAAACAGAAGCCAGATCAACAAGACACTCTTCGAGGGAGCATGTACTTTCTACATTATAATATGTGCCATGGCCATCCCATGCCCAAAAAATATCATCTTGGCTCACTTTGAGTCTTATGTGTGCTCTCCTAATTTCATTTAATAAGTGTCCCATTACTTAGCATGTCCTCCTTCAAGACCGGCCTCACGTGTAGAGACCTAAACTTACAACCAGACAGTAGTATTTGCAAGATTCCCAATAGTGTTTAATGTGGACAACCCTCTTTTCTACAGTGATTTATGACAACTTGATCCAAAAATATACTTTGATTGAAACCAAGTATTACATTTGACCTAATTCTTACCTACAAAATGTCATTGACTTACCAAGCTAGGAAATTTACAATGACTGGGAGAATTGTTGCTAAATCTTTCCAATGGAGCGATCCCTAGAGACAAGATTTTCTGGGGATTCTAATCAAATCTATCAATCTTCTCAATGCAACATACTTCTTCTATATGATTTGGCCCCATAAATTATCCTTAATTAAAACATTCTAGAGCGAATTTGTTGCTAGCAACATACCGAAGAGATCCAAATTCTAGATACCCCAACCTACATATTGTTTGGGTCTTTCTAGTAAGTCCCATTGAGCCCAAAGATCTCCCTTGTAATATTTGTTGTTTTTCCATAGATAATTTGTATAGATCATTTTATCTTATCCATACCTTCATTAGATATTGATGTTGGGGTTAACCAATAGACCAAGATAACTTCAACCACCGATTTGATTAAAATTAATCTTCCTCCTTGAGAAATCCAATGAGAGCACCACTGATGAATTCACCCTTCGATTTTTGCTATCAACCAGTTCTAATCCACCTTCCTGTAACCATTTTCTTTGTGAAATAACCCTAGGTATTTTATCCCTCCTGCCCAATTCTTTATAGGGATGGTGAATAGCCTAATCATGGATCCAACGACCTATAATGATCCCCCGATAGGTACAAGGCCAATTTCTCAATATTGTTGATCATGCACGTTGTAAAAGTGAAAATATAAAAAAAATTCGTAAGTGCACGACCCTCACCAATGCCCCTGAGACAAAAAAGAAAAATAACGTCTATGAATAATAGATGGGAGATTGACAACTGACCTATAATTTTGACACCACTAAATTTACCTTGCATATGAGCCTGATGGAGAGCTTGACCCAGTACTTCAACAATTAGCAAAAAAAGATAGGAATAAAATTGATCACCTTGCATCAACCCCCAAGAAGATTGAAAAAAAGGAAATGTTGGTCCTTTTATAAGAATTTTCAAAGCTAGTATTCTATCATCGATGGGGGCGGAAAAGGAGGTAACCTACAGTTTTTGTAAGGGTTTTCGAGGGGTTTAATAGATGGGTAATCCTATAGGGGGGTCCTCCCCCTCCATATGGAAGTAATCTACTAGGAGTGGGAGTGGATCAACAAAGAACCAAGCAGAAGGAGGTTTTCAGAGTGTTGGGGAGGAAGGAAAATGGGACCAAGAGAGGATCAGGGTTAACCATAAGCATGGAGGATGTCTGCCACGAGTTGCAGAAACTCGATCCCTTTGGATCCAATCAGAAAAGATGAGAGACCAAGTGGAACAATGGAAATAAAAATCCATGATAGGTAAATTTATTGGAATCTGGATGAAGGAATGAGATTTTATCAAGTGGATCAAAGAAACATGGAACCCTATAGGCCATTATGATTTGCATCTAGGTTTGAAGGGTTTCTTCACATTAATATTTTTCAACCAATAAGACAAAGATCGTGTCCTGGTAGGAGGACCTTACTTCTTATTCTCTGCAAGTCTATACCTACGCCCTTGGAAAGAGAAGTTTAACCTAGATAAGGAGGATACGAGTATTTCTCCTGTATGGATGTGCATGTATTCCCTACCTTGTGAATACTGGGAACCTGAAATTCTCCAAGACATTGGAAATACTCTTGGAAATTTTGTGAAGCTATCGGAGCAGACAAAGCAGTGTAGTATACTTATTTTGCAACAAATTGTGTGTGTATGGGAAGGAAGGGCATCAATCCAAACATGTTTGAAAGCCTGAATCATGTTGGGAGGAGTTAGAGGATATCAGCAGGGATAATGGGAAGGAATCAATGGAGAAATCACAACCCAAAATAAAACCAACATCTGTGAAGCATCAGGAAAAACAAATGGAGGCTATGGAGGAGGATAAAACCAAAGAAGAAGAAGATATGGATTAGGGGGAACTAGATCTAGATGTGATTGAGCATGTATGCAACAATAAGGGTAAAGGTTTTGTACGAAGTAGGTATATTGAACTATTGCAAAAGGCCATGCTCAAGACAAGGGCCTCTTCGCAATCATATATAGCTAAGGAACCCCAAAAAGGCAGTAAGCGTAAGCATCCAAAAGAAGGAGAAAAGAGAGGAATAGAGACAAATAGGTAGAGAATTATAGAGGCGGGAACCAAATTAGTGGAATCATGATAGTATCCTACAATTAAAGCGGCCTTCTCAGAACTCACTAGGGTCTCCCATGGAACATTCGTGAGGTTAGTCACCAACGCAAAATTAAGATAATTCAAAATAAGTTGAAAAAGGAGAAACCAGTGATAGTTTTTTTGCAAGAAACAAAGTGTGGAGAAAAATATATGAAGGACATAGGAAATAGAGTATGGAGGGGTAGAGAGGTAATGGAAATTGATGCTGAGGAAGTGGCAGGAGGGTTTTCAATTCTCTGGTGACCGGAGGAGGTAAGCTTAACAAAATTTTGGGCTACAAGATTTTCCTTTTCTACAGATTTCCAAATATATGGTACTTTAGTAAAGGGAGTCTTAACTTGTCTTGGGTGGAAAAATGGGTTGGAGATAAACCATGAGTTATAGGAGGTGACTTCAACCTTATCACGTCCTTGGGGAAGAAGAAGGGTGGAAGGGGAGTCCTTAACACAACAAATGAAGCTTTTATAGATTTCATAGAAGAAAATAGGTCAGTGGATGTGGAAACAAGGAATGGGCGGTTCACTTGGAACAATAAACGTAGGGGTGAGTTCCACGTTGCTTCTAAGTTGGATAGATTTTTTCATCATAAATATTAGCAAATGGGGGATCACATATGATGGATCAGGTTCTTCCAGCTACTGGCTCTGATCATTTGACAATTTTTCTTGTATGGGAAGGGACCAGTCCACCAATTAGAAGACCTTTTTCATTTTGAACGGTTATGGCTAGAACACAATAACTTCAAATCATTAGTTCATCAGTTGTGGGAATTTTGGATACCCCTAGGGGAAAAAGGATGTAGCAATTCCAACAGAAACTTGAATCCCTGAAAGGAAGGATCCATACATGGAACGGGCAGGAATTTGTAAATATCTTCGAGGATAAAAAACGACTGATGGAACAACTTGAAGACATGCAAAGGGAAGGAATGAATAATGGGTATGATGAGGACCTGAAACATAAGGAAGAATCCATTATGGAACAACTAACACCCAGGAATGATAGGAGAAAATATATTGGAAACAAAAATATCGAAACCGGTGGCTCCAGGAGGGTGGACACAATACCAAGTTTTTTCACCAATCGGTGATACAGAATCGACAAAGATCCAAACTATGTTGTCTCAAGAAGGAGTATGGGAAATATGTGGAAACTATGGAATACATGGAAGAAGAATTGATTAGCTATTTTGGCACCATTATGGAGGAAGACAAGATTGATAGATCAGAGTATAGTTCAAAAATCACCCAACTTATTCCTATAATACTAACCCCCCGACAGAATGACCTTTTGAACTAACCAGTGAAATTGAGAGAGGTTGAGGAATTTGTTAATCATATAACGGATGGAAAAGAACCTAGTTTGGATGGTTTCATAAAAAATTATTCTACCACTTCTGGTACATGATTAAAAAGGAAGTGTGGCAAATTGTGGAAGATTCTAGACAAGACAAAGGGGTGCTCCACGCCTTTAATGCCACATTCCTCACTCTCATCCTGAAGTCAGAAGGAGACGACTCTTTAAGTAAGTTTAAACATATACCTCTTTGTAATTTCATTTATAAGATAATCACTAAATTTACGGAAAACATATTTAAACCCATCCTTCTTACACCGGTTTCCCCAATGCAATCTGGCTTTGTGGAAGGCTGTCAAATTCTTGATGGGGTCATCTTGGTTCATGAAGTGATTCATTCATTAAAGATCATCGAGAATACATGAATGCTTCTTAAGCTATATATATCCAAGGTCTATGATAAATTAAGTTGCAAAATCATTAGGGAGATGTTCAAATCCTATGGCTTCAATAGGGAATGGATTGCATGGATTATGAATCTAACATCCTCTACCTTATTTTCTATTTTTTAAATGGGGCAGCTACAAATAGCTTCAAACCCTCTCAAGGTATTCGCCAAGGGGATTCTTTATTCCCTTTCCTACTCATCTTAATGGATGAAGGTTTTAGTAGGCTAATCAAGGTCATGACATAAAATGACGAGATTAGAGGGTTGAACCTTCACAATGGGGCTAATCGGCAAATACACTAGAATTTTGTTAATGCGCAATTCTTATGGGCCACCCTTCAGTCTAGGAATCTAGAGGATTTTTGAAAATCCTATATATTTTCTCGAAGGCCTTGAGTTTGGATATTAATAGTGAAGAATCTCAAGTTATATTATTTTATACTTCTAAGGTTTCTCAAGGAAACATCCTTAGAATTTTAGGATTCCAAGGGATCTCCCTTACATCCAAATAGTTAGGCTTTCCTCTAACGGAGGGGGTCATTAGGAAAATTTCTTGGGTAGACTTATCGGACATAATGAGAAGGAAGTTAGCTAATTGGACCTTGATACCTCTCAATTTGGCTAGCAGAGCGACTCTACTTAAAACGGTTCTGCAAGTGTTGCATATATACCTCTTTTTTGTGATGGCTACCCCCAAAGTGTTTCTTGAGGAAATTAAAGGTGTTCAACGCCAATTCTTATAGGGAGGAAATACAGATAACCACAAGTGGGATCTGATCAACTCAGACAAGGTCTATATGCTAAAAATTCAGGGAGGGTTAGGTATCAGAGACCTAGAAAATAACAATGAGATCTTAGGGGCTAAAATTTGGTGGAATTGGGTTACCCACAAGGAGGAGCCTTGGGTAAAATTATGGCATGTCAAGTACACCTATGATAGACCAAAACAAGACCTTATTTTCTTCAATGAGGACAAACAAGGATCACTTGTTTGGAGAAATTCCCTTGGCCACAGAAGTTTCATACAAAATCATAGTTTCTAGGAATTTTGTAATGGGGAGGTGGTTGATTTCTGGAACAACTACTGGAAACATATGCCCAAACTTGAAACACATAATAATATGTAGGTGAGCTAGCTTAGAGCCCAAGATATAGGTCTATTTAAGATTAAACACTTTTGGGTTAGAGGGTCGGAAGCTAGGAATTACCATGAATGGCTCCCTCCAGATTGGTGGGAAGAGAGATTTTTGGTGGATGAATCATCTAGGATAATGGATCTCCTTCACGAATGATGTATGAAAATCCAAGACGGATCAGGTAAATTGAGGTGGGGTTACTTGACTAAAGTATATTTAGTACCAAGGAGGCCTACAAACTATGGACGGATAGAGGGGATACAACGAGAACAACATTGGAAAAAGGTTTGAACTTCAAATCTACAGCCTAGAGTGGCCATGATCGACCCCTTGATATTTCAAATGTGCAACTAGGAGGAATACACAATGAACCACCTTCTTGACTCCTGCCCATTCGCTTCGTAATTGCGGGATAGGCGAGAGGAAATATTCATAAGAACTAATCGCATTCACGGGTAACCAGATCATACCATTAGGGATTGAGACATTAAATATTTCCAAAATATGATTGTGGCCTATATATGACTCATGTTCCTGGGATTCCTAATGTTGGAAATATGGAAGGAGAGAAATAGTAGTATCTTCCAAGAAAAAAGGGCCATTTCTCAAATGCATTGGAATAACATGCTTGCTCATATTTAGGAAACTATTAAGGTCTCCAAGTGGGAGGAAAAGGATTGGGATATGAATAACCAAGAAGAAAGAATCTTGGCATAATGGCGTCTAACTAAATTTGGTCAGGGTTAGGCCGGAAGCATGGATGCGCATCTAAGAGAGCCCAAAGGTTTGGGTCCCTCCAATGGTCGGGTCCTTCAAAACTTAACTTTGATGGCACTCCAAAGTGTAATATAGGGTCTACGGGGTTTGGAGGGGTGTTTAGAGACCGGGAGGGCCACATTGTGCATGTATTTCATCATTACATTGGCCATGATTTAAACAATATTGTGGAGATTCAAGGGATCTTGTATGGTATAATTTTAGTTTTTTTATATGGTTGGGAACCAACCATAATTGAAGGAGAATTAAAGGTCATTATACAAATGGCGATGAATATTCAACAGAGAAAACATGTGTCAAAGGTGTTGAAATATTGTAACTTCAAAGTATATTCTAAATGTATTTTATTGATGTACCCCAAGGGAGATGTTATTATTCCTTTGTCGGGATGTTACTATGGTAATTGGTCATCATAGAGTCATGAGGTAAATCCTCCATTGTAATTCAGGTCAATAGTACCCCAATGAATATAATATAATATTGTTTTGATTCTTCCTAGGTGAAGTCGGCCCAAACAGTTTAGTGGGGCCAACTTGATTAGGGTAAAAGTCAGTTGAATTAAAGTGTATAAATAGAGGAGTTGTGTTCCTCATTAGAACACAGACTCACTCACTTGAGTAGAGCATACGAGAGAGATAGAGACAGATCAACAAGGAGGAGAATACCTGTTTTGGGGTTTTATCTTATACATCTTACACAGAGGAAGTTTTATTGGGTTTTCTTCCCCTTGAGCGTTTCCCGTATAAATATTGTGTCTATCTTGTGATTGTGTTTCTTTGAGTGATTCTGCATATGTTATTGTTGTGAATTTGGATTAAACACTAATTATATCTAGATTAGCATACGAAATCTTAACATGGTATCAGAAATAGCCTAATAGGACAGCTTTCACAAGGTGAAACTCTCTCTCCTCTCCCTCTGGAAGAAATTAGGGTTTCTGCAAAGTTTGGAATTTGGAAGATCTGTTTGCATAGAAATTTGCACCTCCCTAGAGAGCACCTATTGAGCCCAGGATCTAATTTTTTGGGTGGTTGAATCTCCAGGAATACAAACCCTAGTTTGGCCCTAAACCAAAAAACTACAGAAAACCAGAACCACAAATTCTGCAGAAATTGGAACCTCGCAAGTAAGATTTCAAGGGTGAAGACTTGGGATCTCCAAAAACCAAGTTGACCAACCAAATAACCTCAGTCAAGTGCATATCTTGGTAAGGTTAGCTTTTCATTTTCATAAATTTCAATTTTTAGTGACCTCCTGGATAAGATGGCCCCAAACAGTAAGTTTGCAGACAAATTGGAAGGCACAGAAAAATTCCCAACCTGCAAGTATAGGATTGATCTTATTCTCAAAGAGAATTGCCTTGAGAAGTACATCAAGGATGAATTTGCAGAGCCAAAAGAATATGAAGGTAAGGATAAGAATGAACAAGACCTAATCAAGGCAATGAGGATCATTGTTGATTCTATCAAAGATCACTTGATCCCTCAAGTGTCATCTAAGAAGACACCAAATAAAATGTATGATGCACTTTCCAGAATGTATGAGGGAAGGAACATCAAAATAAAGATGAATTTGAGAGGTCAACTGAAGGACAGGAAGATGAGGAAAGGAGAATCAATTCAATATTACTTTGCAAGGGTCTCCTAGTTCAGGGAACAACTAAGTGATATTAGAGAAACCCTTAATGAGGATGAACTAGTTATGACTGCTCTAAATGGTCTCAATATACCTTGGGATCTATTCATACAGACTCTATGTGCCAGAAAAGAAAGTATGAATTTTGGCATTGTAAGGGAACATTGCATTCAAGAAGAAGCTAGAGTAGCTAACAGAGAAGCTCTATCAAGACTTGAAAAAAATATCTCTCATTAGAAAGTATCATTAGGAGATGACTATGATTATCCCATCAAGGGTATTGGTGAATCAAGCTACAAGCTTGATTCTGGGACTTCCATGTGTTAGGATTATTCATCCTCCCTAGTCCAATTTTGTCATATGTCTAAATCAAGATTCATGTCTAAATCAGGATTCCATCCAGTCTATTTTTAGTCACTAGCACCATTGGGTCCACTTCGCCTAATTGGGGCACATGTTTCAATTACTAAAGTGCGGGGAACACTAATTGAGGCCTACTACCATTGATTGCACTTGCATGCATTAGTTTAGGAGCCTCCTAGACCAATCCCTACAATTTAGGAGCCACTGGGAGTGTCGATACCAACCAAGGTCAATTGAGTTGAGTTGGTGACTAGTCAAGTTGAGTTAGGAGTCAATTACATTCAATTCTAGTCCTCTACATTTATTTAGCGCTAGGTTTTCATGGTTGCATGCAGGAGAGGCGCATTTCTCACCTACCACAGTTAGTTAGCCTCGGTTAGCACTGAATTAGACACTTGAGTTGTGTTTTAGAACTCCGTTGAACTCCGACAATGGTTTAGACAAGGTCAGTTAACTATTGAGTCCTCTGATAATTATTTAGACAAGGTCTTAGTTACCTACAGTCAAGTAGGTCTAATCAATTTGAATTTCCTCATGTAGATTCGAATTGCTTGTGGCTATTTAAGCCATTGTACTTCATTATAATTATTACCTAATTACTTTTTTATTAATGAAAGCATTCATAGTTGCAAGCCATTTTTGCACTGTTTCATTCTTCAATTACTGAGTAAATTGTGTGATCTATCTTGTGAGTTGTGTGTTTGACCACAGATCTATGTGCTCAATTTAATATGGTATCAGAGCCTCGGCGAACAAGGCACCTCTCCTCCTCAGATCTCCAGCTAGATCATTTTTTAGCAAACTTTCTCCTTCTAGTACTGCACCAGAAGCGGAGAATTTACCACTTAATATCCCAAGTTAAGAAATTGTTGATCAACTATGCTGGGTGTGAAGGAAATTCTAAAAGTGCAGACTATCGACCTTATTTTGTATGTTTGATTGTGTGATTTATAGGTGTTGAAATATTGTAACTTCGAAGAATATTCTATATGTATCTTTTGTGGTCCCCGATGGTCCTACCGGGAGAACCACTTGTATTACTTTGTACCCCGATGCTTCTAATCGGAAGAACTAGTAAGATTCATGAGGTAGTCCCCTCCAATTGTAAAGGTTGGTCATTAGCACCCCAGTGTGGTTACTTGAGCCTACATGTGTAACTTGAGCCTACATGATTTAACTCGAGCATACATGTCAAATGAGTTAGTTAAAGTGAACGGATGAATATAAATAGAGGTGTGGTGCTCCTCATTTGAGACACACACTCTCACTGGTATAGCGCATTAGTGGAGAGGAGAGAGAAGTATCTGGAAAAGGAGGAGGATCAGGCTTTGATCTCCTTGTTGGTTTTATCTTTTATCTTTTGGGGCATCTATATTGAGGAAGCTTTTGCTGGGTTTTCCCAGGATAAATCTTTGTGTTCTCTTTTTGTATGGTTGTGCTTGTCTATCTTTCAGTGATCCTGTTTATATGCTTTTGTTATGAAATCGAAATGAAATACTAATGATCTAGCTTAGCATATGAAAATTTAACATGGTATCAGAGCCACCCTGAAAGAAGACATTGTGCAGCTAAAGAATCTAGGGATTCTTATGTTTTGGGTCTCTATCCATGATTGATCAGCAAAAGAAGGCTAGACTGACTCTCCATTGAAGGGCGCATCTTTCTGTCGAAGCAGAATTCGATTCCGAGCATTTTCAGTTTTGGTGTGGACAATTAGGGCTTTCTAAAAAAGAAGAATTTTTGAGTGAGCCCAGCATAGGATTTTTCTCCTCATCAAATAGAATTTTAGAGACCTGGATCAAGAAATTTGGTTGGGTGAAACTCTGGGAAAGTCAAACCCTAGTTTGACCCCGATCTGGAAAAACCCTAAATACTAAAACTACTAAGTTTTGGTACATTCGCTATATCCTGAGATTGGCTAAGGCTCAGGAGTTGAAAATTGTAGAGGCTCAATATAAAATCTTGATTTACATTGTTTCCAAAATTCAGCCTCACATTCACTATATTCTGGGAGATACGATCCCTCCACGTTAGGGTTCTAGCCTCTTCCAGAATTCATCCCTAAACAGGACACCTGGGGATAATTGATGTAGCGTTGGCTACAGAGGTCCAAATGGAATTCCTAAAGATGTTCCAAAAAAATCATGGACTGTACTTTCTGTGGTCTAAATTTTAGAACCTGAAGATGAACCAGTGACACGTGGCATGCCGTACAACTTCACTGTTCTGAACAGTCCTGTAACAGGTCACCTTGGGAAAATGATCATAAATCCCAATTGGTGAAACCAATTCTGATGAAACCTATGGTGTTGGATCAGGGACATGTGAGGTTACCTCAGTGCGAAATTTCAGAAATAGAGGAGTAGTAATTTCAGATATATCATAGAAACAGTAACAGGAATTTCTGTAGAAGAAATTGAAAAACTCGGGCTTCTTGTTCCGGGAGCTTCCCTCCACTGTTTTCAGAAAAGGAGTACATTGGACAGCTCCAATTGAAGAGATCTATATTTCTATCCAATCAGATCTGAAAGATTCCAAGTTTTCAAAATTATGTTTTCTCTGACAAACCCTAGATCAACCAGCTCCGGAAGCAGGATGGACACCTCCAATCGGTAAGATCTAATATTTTGCTATTTGCATTTGAGGTTCTCATTTCAAAGTGATCTATCACATCAGCTTGATGATAAGCTTGGTGAATTTAAAAACTTCCAAGCATGGAAGTATTTGATCTCTCTGAAGAAAATTAATTGGACACCTACATGAGTAGAGAGGTTCCAGTTCTAGAGGGAAGATGAGCCTCAAAGCCTTACACAAGAAGAACTTGATCAAGGCTTAGAAGATCATTATTGATTCAATCACGGATCAACTTGTACAACAAGTGTCTTCCCTAAAGACACCGAAGATGTTTGATTCCTTGATCAAGCTATTTGAAGATAAGAACATAATTCAGAAGATGGATTTGAGAAAACAGTTGAAGAATGTGAAGATCCAGAATGCATAACATCTTGAAGCGGTAGAAGAAGAAGCAGAGAATGCAGAAGTAGTGATAGCCACCTTGAATGGCCTCCCATGATCATGGGATTCATTCATGCGATGAATGTGTGCCAAAAGGAAGTGATTACTTTTATTTGACTCTGGGAATAAGAAGAATCTCATTGAAGATCAAGCTCTCACCATTCAAAGAAGATCCCTCAAATGATGAGGAATATGAAGAACTCAATTCTTGACGAACCTCTTATCCATCTTATCATTTGGATAAGAAATGATGATTTCATGGATGAAGAAGATGATGAAGCAGAATGATCAAGAAGGAGTCTACCCATGAAACAAACAAAAGATAAGTATTCAATTGTCATTTAATGATATTGTTTTGTTATGCATTTGATTATATTCAGTTGATGTGTTGTTTGAATGCATGTGATGGGTAAGTAGCTCATGGTTCTATACAAATCTCCATTGTTACTTATCTAGAATGAAACCTATTTGCTGACATGTTGGATTAGTGCACAATCTCAATGATGTCATGGTAGAGATGGAAGGCATATAGAAAGTTTCTGTGAGATATGGATGAATGTTGTATTGGCTAAATAGTTGCATGATGCATAAGAATTTGTCGTTATGCATATGTAGTTCTGACCATGCAACTGGTGCATTTGAATTGTAGGAAAGGTCCTGTACAACCTCCTAAAAGAAAAGAAGGATGAGACTTGTTCCGAAGAACAAGTGATGACAACTCAATAAACATGAATCTGAAACTCCCAGGGTCAGAGACACCATGACGAAAGAAAGAGCTTCAGAGAACGGTAGATCCACCTCGAAGGATGAAGACCACCATGGGTATGAGAGATAACTCAAGATGAAGAAAAAAATGCTATGAAAGAAGCTATAATCAAAGAATAACAGTTGATTATGGGGAATGATGTATACGATATGATTTCAAGACATAAAGGGAAGCACGTAGTATCTTCCATATGGATCTGCAAGAGCAAGTGTACAAAGCAAGAATCATGATTTACCTCAAAAAGAATAGACTATGACATGACATACTCTATTGACCAGTATATATCAAGCATAGAATCACCTGTACAGAATGAAGAAGGAAGATAATACTCCACTTCAGGGGGAGTGACTACAGAAGATATCTGAGTTCGACACGGTACGACATGATGGACAACTTCCTGATGGATTGAGACTTTACCAAGAGTAAAGTGGGTTCCAACCTTCAAAGTTGAATGCAGAAGACTAGGATATGTTGATGATCTGACAAGACGATCTCATGGAAGATGTTATGATGAAAGAATACTAGAATGACATTTGGGATATAGTACTCAAACCATAAATCAAGAATGTGGTATCTTACAAATGGATTTGCAAGATAAAATATGTTGCTGATAGAAGTAAGGAAAGACTTGTGGCTAGAAGTTTCTATAAGAAAGAGGGAATTAATTCCAAAGAGACACTTACTCCAGAAAGCAAGGTACACTTCCTTCAGAACTATGATGGTAGTTGCTTCCATGATGAAGTAAAGACAAGCCTTCCTTAATGGTATGATTGGGGAAGAGTTTTACATCGAATAGTCACAAGGATTTGAAATTGAAGATAGATGGACTCATATATGTAAGTTGAAGAAGGCCCTCTATGGCATGAAGCAAGCTCCCAGAGCTTGGTATGGAAGGATAGACAATTTCCTATCAATTATGGGCTTTACCAAGAGTAGAGCTGATCCTAACCTTTATCCCAAGGTTGTAGAAGATGAACCTGTCATCCTGTTATTATATGTGGATGACTTATTCTTGACAGGGAATGAGAAACAGATCATGGAAAGCAAGAAGAAACTAGCAGAAGAATTTGAGATGAAAGACCTTGGGTTAATGCACTATTTCCTAGGTTTGGAAATATGACAAAGTTCAGAAGAAATATTTCTCAACCAAGGAAAGTATGCGGTAAAGATATTGAAGAGATTCAATATGTTGGAATACAAATCCATGGCCACACCCATGGACTCCAACCTGAAGCTGTTAGCTGATGACTAATCAGAGTTAGTGGATGTGACTCATTACAGACAGATCATTGAGTCATTAATGCACAGAACAAATTCCAGACCAGACATTTGTTTTGTTGTGAACACCTTAAGTCAATATCTTGTTCAACCAAGACGAGTTCACCTAGTAACCGCAAAACATGTGATGAGATATCTGAAAGGGACTATAGACTTTGGTCTATACTATGATGGTAGCCATGAGTATAGATTCTATGGCTACATAGATGCAGATTGGGCTGGAAGTATCTTAGATAGAAAAAGTACATCAGGTGGATGTTATAGTCTGGGATCTGCTATGATTTCATGGTTTAGCAGAAAGCAGTCTAGTGTTTCTCTAAGCACAGCCGAAGCAGAATATTTAGTAGCTTACTCTACTAGTTGTGAAGCCATATGGATTTAGAAGCTGATGTCAGGATTATTCAACATAGAGTTGGACACTACCGTGATTCTATGTGATAACCAAAGTTGTGATGACAGAGAACCCTATTTCCATCGTAACACATAGAAATCCAGTATTTCTACATACGAGATAAAAGGAGATGATGATGCTTCAGTGTTTCCATACTAAAGATATAGATGATGTTTTTAAATACTGTAGATGTAGATGATGGCGATTCCATATTTCTATACTGAATATAGAGATGATGATGCTTTCAGTATTTCTATACCGAAGATATAGATGATGATGCTTTCAGTATTTACATACTGGAGATACAGATGGTGATAGTTCAGTATTCAAATACTAAAGATGTAGATGATGATGTGCTGATGGAACCTCTGTCTTGAGTAAAGTTCGAACAGTTTTGAGACAAACTTGGTGTGGTTCGGAAAGACCTTCTCCGAAAGGGGGAGTAGTGATGTTGCAGTGGGATTGTATCATCCCTGGGCACTTTCCCTAAAGTGATCCAGAGACCTCGGTCTTCGAGAATGAAGAGGAATTGTATCATCCTGGGACATATGTCCAGAAGTGATCCAGAGACCTCGGTCTTCGAGAATGAAGTGGGATTGTATCATCCCTGGGCACTTTCCCTAAAGTGATCTGGAGACCTCGATCTTCGAGAATGAAGAGGGATTGTATCATCCTGGGACATATGTCCAGAAGTGATCCAGAGACCTCGGTCTTCGAGAATGAAGAGGGATTGTATAATCCTGGGACAAATGTCCAGAAGTGATCCGGTGACCTCGGTCATTGAGAATGTGGCAGGATTGTATCATCCTTGAACTTCGGTTCAGAATGGATCCTGTGTAACTTCAGTCATCGAGAATGTGGCAGGATTGTATCATCCTTGAACTTCGATTCAGAATGGATCTGGTGTAACTTCGGTCATCGAGAATGTGGCAGGATTGTATCATCCTTGAACTTTGGTTCAGAATGGATCCGGTGTAACTTCAGTCATCAAGAATGTGGCAGGATTGTATCATCCTTGAACTTCTGTTCAGAACGGATCCAGTGTAACTTCGGTCATCGAGAATGTGGCAGGATTGTATCATCCTTGAACTTCAGTTCAGAACAAATCTGGTGTAACTTCAGTCATTGAGAATGTGGCAGGATTGTATCATCCTTGAACGTCGGTTCAGAACAGATCCAGTGTAACTTCGGTCATTGAGAATGTGGTAGGATTGTACCATCCTTGAACTTCGGCTCAGAACGGATCTAGTGTAACTTCGGTCATTGAGAATGTGGTAGGATTGTATCATCCTTGAACTTCGGTTCAGAATGGATCCAGTGAACTTCGGTCATCGAGAAGGTGGTAGGATTGTATCATCCTTGAACCTCAGTTCAGAACGGATCCGGTGACCTCGGTTGTCAAGAATGTGATAGGATTGCATCATCCTTGGACTTTAAGTCCAAAAGAGATCCAAAGACTTCTTTGTCTTTGTAATGTGGGCTGCTGCTGATGATGATGATGTTTTCTGATCAAAATATCAGAGTATGATGATGATGATGTTTCCTAATCGAAAGATCAGAGTGTGATGATGATGATGATGTTTCTGATCGAAAGATTAGAATGTGATGATGATGATATCCTGATGATGATGATGTCGTACTGATTGAAAGATCAAAATATGATGATGGTTCTGATCGAAAGATTAGAGTATGATGATGTTCGGATGATGATGTTTCTGATCGAAAGATCAAAGGCTGATGATGATGATGCTTCTGATTGAAAGATCAGAGTGTGATGATGATGATACTTTGATGCTGATATTTTGATGATGATGATGTTGATATTTTGATGATAAGGATATTTTGATGATGATGTATCTGATCGAAAGATCAGAGTATGATGATGATGTTGTTGCTGATCAAAAGGGTCAAAGTACTAAAGATGTTGTCGAAAGATGTTGCTGATTGAAAGGTCAAAATACTAAAGATGTTGCTGATCGAAAAAGGTCAAAGTGTTGAAGATATTGCTGCTGATCAAAAGGTCAAAGTGTTGAAGATGTTATTGAAGGTGTTGCTGATCGAAAGGTCAAAGTACTGAAGATGTTGCTGAAGTTGTTGCTGATCAAAAGGTCAAAATACTGAAGATGTTGCTGATCGAAAAATCAAAGTACTGAAGATGTTGATGAAGTTGTTGTTGATCGAGAGGTCAAAGTATTGAAGATGTTGATGCTGATCGAAAGGTAAAAGTGCTGATGGTGATGTTGCTGATGTTGCTAATCATAAGATCAGAATATGATGATGGTGATGATGTTGTTCGAGAAGTCAAAATACTGAAGAAGTTGTTGCTGATCAAAACTGTCAGAGTGTTGTTGTTACTAAAGAATGAAGATTGAAGATGAAGACTACATGATGTTGAAAAGCTTCCAATGATTTATAGATGTGTTACCCTGCTGATGTTGATGATGTCCTCTATCTCTCTCCTACTATTGTTGTTGTTGATGTTGTTGTAGAATACTCTTCTCGTTAAGGGGGAGTGTTGAAATATTGTAACTTCGAAGAATATTCTATATGTATCTTTTGTGGTCCCCGATGGTCCTACCGGGAGAACCACTTGTATTACTTTGTACCCCGATGCTTCTAATCGGCAGAACTAATAAGAGTCATGAGGTAGTCCCCTCCAATTGTAAAGGTGGGTCATTAGCACCCCAATGTGGTTACTTGAGCCTACATGTGTAACTCGAGCCTACATGTCGAATGAGTTAGTTAAAGTGAACGGATGAATATAAATAGAGGTGTGGTGCTCCTCATTTGAGACACACACTCTCACTGGTATAGCGCATTAGTGGAGAGGAGAGAGAAGTATCTGGAGAAGGAGGAGGATCAGGCTTTGATCTCCATGTTGGTTTTATCTTTTATCTTTTGGGGCATCTATATTGAGGAAGCTTTTGCTAGGTTTTTCCCTTTAGGGTTTTCCCAGGATAAATCTTTGTGTTCTCTTTTTGTATGGTTGTGCTTGTCTATCTTTTAGTGATCCTGTTTATATGCTTTTGTTATGAAATCAAAATGAAATACTAATGATCTAGCTTAGCATATGAAAATTTAACAATAGGTTATCAGCTCCTCTCACTGCATTCGCTACAAGCAGCTCATTCCCCTCACAGCATTCGCTACAGCAGCTCAGTCCTCTCTACTCCATTCAAAATGTTTCCTCAAATGGAGCATCTCACCTCCTTCAACTACCACCAGTGGAAAGAAGACATGGAGAGCTTCATTCACACCAAGTTGCTCTTCAGACTCACAAAAGAAACAGAGGTAGTTCCAATTCTTAATCATGACAAAGAAAAGTACTTGAACAGGCTTGGTGAAGCTCATGGATACTTGTTCCTCTCAGTATCTCGAGATCGTCGTTTCCACATCCAAGGATTGAAGACTCCCAAGGAGATTTGGGACAAGCTTGCTTCCTTATTTGATAAACAAGATGAGATGAGGGTCCATCAGCTAGAAAATGAACTAATCTCTCTTAATCCATCCAACTTCGAAACACTGAATGTATTTTTCACAAAATTCAAGAACCTGATATACCAGTTGAAGCAATGCAAGGTGGAGAAGGAGGAGGATCAGCTCATCCTTTCCATTCTCTCAAAACTCAATGCAGACTACTCAGTATTTGTATCAACTTTTCAATCGGTGAGGCTCACTACTCCAAATTGGAATATGCCCACTCTTAATGCTTTCATTGCATCTCTCATTTATGAGCATGACAAGTTGATCCAAATGGGGATCATTTGATCTTCCAGAGATCAAGCACTGGTTGCAAGAGGACCTAAGGGAGCGAATGATAAAGGGAATCAAAGAGATAAGTCTCCTGTGAAGAAAGAGCAGTCAAATGAGCCTTTAGGTTAAAAGAGAAGCAAGAAGAATGACAAAGGCAAGGTTCTTTGTTCTTACTGTGGAAGGGGCTTTCATTCAGAAATCTCCTGTAGAGAAGACAACTTGATGAAATGGCTCTTCTTTTGAAGAAACATAACATTGTTGCACCTGCTAGCACAAGTAAGGATGACTCTGAAGAAGAAGATGAAGAATATCAAAGGAAAGGCCATGCACTGAAGGCTAGCTGTTCAACAGCACAAGTCTTTCTCATTGATTCTTGAGCTTCCAATCATATGGCTACTTCTAGAGAATCATTCTCTTCCTTACAGTCCTTTGATGGTCCTAGTATTCAGATGGGAAATAACAGTCAAATTTGAGCCAAAGGGAAGGGTTCTATCAAGCTTGAACATGGAAGATTCAAAGATGTGCTCCATGTTCCCTCCCTAGCTTCAAACCTATTATCTGTATACCAGATGACTCATACTGGCTCTCCAAAGTAAGTGATCTTTAGTCCTGACTCATTGGATATCAAAGATATCTCTACTGGGATGTTGGAGCAGGGCCCCGCAGCTACAGGAAAAGCTGCTATATCGAAACAAGAAAGTCAAAGGAAAGAGTACTTGAAGCGGCCGAGAAGAGAACTCAACCACTGCATTTAAGGCAGCGGTGACGACAGGAGGGCTCAGCTACCCTCATAAATGGAAAAGGAGCAACGGGACGAGGTATTAAAGACAAAGGACAGAAGGGGAGAAACCGAGGAAGCGGCGCCCATACCCACGATCAGCACCGAAAATTGTGGAAGACTGCAGAAAGCTGCAGTGTGACCAGTAAGCGGCAGTTCAAAGTACATATAGGCCGACTATCACAGTTAGGGTTTTTGGGTTACCATTGGGATAGGCCCACAGTGTTGTATCACGGTGAGACCTTCGAGCAACCTATTTAAGCATGTATTTTGTATTATGAAAGGTTAGACAGTTAGCTAGCTAGGTGTCTCTAGTTGTCATCAGTATTGTAAGACATTGAGGAAGAGTCGAGCTCTGGTTCTATTGTTAAGCCTATAGTTATCTCATTGTAACCAGTGGTCGGCTCCTTGAGCATGAATGTAACAATCCGCAGGGATTGAGAGAGAGAGAGAGGAAGGAAATATTGTAAAGAAGAAAGCATTAGAGGAAGAGAAGAGATCTAAGAGAGAAGGGCTCCCAGCTATGTGCGTGGAGTTTCCCAGAAGATCTCAAGCTGCATAAGAGGTTGCAGCAGAACTGTGTTACTCTCTCAAGATATAATAAAACACAGTTCCCATGGACGTAGCTTCCCCCTTGGAAGCGAACCACGTACATCTGTGTGTTGTGCGATGGTTTCATGTGATTGTGCTCTACTTATTTGCTATCTGTCATTCTTTACATGAACTTTGCTTATCAGTTAATGAATGTATGTAGGCTATCCTTCAGTTTACAGTAACATAGAAGGTTAAATGCGAGTTGAATGTGTTAAGTGGCTTCTGTATACGAGTTCAGCGAGTAGAGCGTAGTTGATGTTAAGCGTGTTAGACTGTAGGAGTCTAAGAGAAGTTGTTTAACACCCTAATGAAGGTTAACTGAGCTACTATACTTAGGGAGAAAGCCTCAGGACTTTGAGAGTTCATGAGCATACTGAGTTTTACTGTAGGAAATATCACAGCATAGAAAGGCGATATCGCACTGTCGGAGGAGCTGCGGTGTGAGATATCGCAGGATAAGAGTTGAGCAGAAGAGAAGGTTTGTGCATTGTCCTAGAAGTTGCGATGCGATAAGAGCCAGTCCCATAGAAGAGTCAGCTAGGAAGAGAGAAAAAGCCCTTGCTGAGAGATCCCACTGGTTAATTAGAGTCAGGAGGACCTAGGATGCTACAGAACCTGGTTGAAGAAACCTGATTCTTCAACCACCCCATCTAGGATCACTTCGAGTGAGACTTCAGGCCGTTCTACGATCTGTCGCTGAAAGGGCCAGTGAGCTAGGGGTTTTGTTGGTACATTACAGTAAACCTGGGTCTGCCCAGAAGACCAAAAAATGGTTCCGTCGCCGGTTTTGAACAAATTGAAGAGCTAATGTTCTGTTGGCATCCTACTAAAGAAGAACTTAACCAGTGGGTTGATTCTAAGGAGAGAGAATTTGCTGAAAAAGCAAAACAAGAGTCCTAGGTTGAGTACAGAGGACTGGTTACAGAAACATATCTTCACAGACCTGCATGCGATATTTTTTGCGACCTATGCAAATGAGTTGTACGATTGGTTGTCAAATTTGAATGATAAGCACATATTCAAGAAGAAAAGGAACATTTTCTGGACACCGGAGCTAATTCATACCGTGAAGAGCGTAGATAATCCCATTTCGCGGGCAGTAGACTTCTGGCTTGCGAGTTTGCTGGAAGGTTTCATTACAGAGTTTGCAGTTGATCAAAGAAAGAGTTTCAGCGAAGCAGAAAGGTACTTCTTCAAGGGATATCGCGGTCAGTACCTAAACTCTTTAAATTTGTCCCTTAAGATGTTATTGTATGAAAAAGGAGTACTGGATATATTTTCAGATGAATAAGTTAAGTAAGTGTAATGTCACAAGAGTTTGAGAGTGATTTTGAAGAAATTGGATGTACACGTAGCGGTAAGAAATATAAAGTAGATTTCAGATCTTCCTTCTTTGAAGACAGTTCAGATAGTACTAGAGAAAAGAGTCAAAGTAATAGAGGAAAAATAGCAGGGGGTATCCCTTACCACCCTTATACCCCATAGAAAACAACCGAGACTCAGAATAATCCTGCAGGAACTCCATCCAGTAGTTCACACACAGTACATACTACCTCTACACCACCTACATTTACACCGCCAAGTGGTAGTAATACAACAAATCAGAATCCACCTCGTAGAAACAGAATGGGGGATGACATGAAATTACCTACCTTTAGGGGTACAGGGGAAGAAGACCCAGAACAACATTGATTCCTATGTGAAGCTGTATGGACCATTAAACATATCCAGGATGACAATACTAAGCTTGTCCAATTGGCCACTACACTTAGAGAAAGAGCTTTAACATGGTATATGAAGTATACCTCAACGCAGAACAGAACTCTCGTAGAGGTCAGGACCACAATGATTAAGGAATTTAAGAAACCCAAGTCTGAGTCACAATGTATCACAAAACTTAAAGACATTAAACAGTTACCCATAGAGTCAGTATGGGATTTCGATCAGAAATTTAAAGCTCTTATAGACCAAGTTAGTTTTGAGTTTGCGCCGAAGCAGCATAAGGAATGGTTCATCGCAGCACTGCTCCCTCATATCAAACTTCCACTAATGCAATAGAAACTCCATATGTAGGATGAAGCATTGGAGATGGCAATGAAACTAGAGGCTTCACCTTTAGCTGCGACTAGTGCAGGTATGACAAACTTACAAAATCAGTTAGCCAATCTCACTTTACAGCTACATGAGATTAAGAAAGGAAAATAGGTTGAACAAGAATTATGGTGTACAAAGTGTAAAGGACATGGCCATACCAAAGATAACTGTCCAGTAATTGTTGAGTATCTAGCAAGTGGGGCTCCTAACCCCTTAGTACAGAATCAAGGGCCATGGTGTGAAATAGGTAGAACAAGAGGACATAGACCACAGGAATGCCCTTTACTTTAGAAGTATGTACAAACTCCTAAGAATTTATACTGTAACTTCTATAATTCAGTAGGACATGATGAAAATAATTGCAGAGCTTATGATCTCATGATAGAGAGAAAACATGACTTCTATAGAGTCCAGTCAGAGACACCAGGACCAGCAGTAGGACCACAGCATGAACCGGCTCATGATGACTGTGGTGGAGGATTCAGAGGAAGAGGCCGTGGTGGAGGCTTTGGCTGTTGCCGTGGACCGATTGTGTGTTACAACTGTGGAGCTCTAGGACATTATGCTAGGGATTGTCAGAACCCTACTACAACATGTAAGTATTGCAAGTCCTATGATCATACTATAGAAGAATGTCCTATCTTGATAGCCAAGATTAAGGATCCTAAGCCAGTAGTAAACCAGAATATTCATCTTATTGCTGCTGAGCAGAAAGAACTAGAACCAAGAGTCAATATTGTGACTCGCACTGGTGCTTCTACTAGTAGGACATCCCAGGATGCCGAAAAGAATACAGGTCTGAAGTGGGTGCGTAAAGCCGCTGATAAACCTACACCACTTGACCTACAGAAGAACAAAGAAACATTTCACCAAGCTAAAACTTTCTTTACTAACCCTACACTACCAAGATTAAAGGTATTGCCTTGTAGGGGCGTACCGCAGCAGAAACCTTGTGGCGTTAGTCTTGTGCAGATATCGCAGGATACCACATCTGGAAGGTGCGAAGAGGATGAATTGACAGGAAGTGTACAATCCTTCCTGCGGAGCTGCTTGAAACTCGTAAGAAATGAGAAAGCCATAGGAGAGCTTCAACGCATCATAGATCAGTATCAGCAGTCTTCTTCCATGAGCAGTACGTAGCGTGCTATTCATAATATTATGGGCCATACAAGCATAGGAAGAGAAATGAGACTCACAGCACAAATTGGAGAGTTTGAAATGGATGAGGTAATCCTAGATTTAGGATTAGAGGTAAATGTTCTTACTAAGCAGACATGGGAACAGATGGGTAGCCCTAAGTTAGCTAGATCACCTATCCATCTGTGATTAGCCAATTAGCAGAGGGTATCGCCACTGGGACGATTACCGCAAGTACCAGTTGATATTGATGGAGTTCGCAGCTTTGCAGATTTTGAAGTCATAGAAATTATTGGTAATAGCAGACCGTATCCAGCTTTACTAGGTATTGATTGGGCAATTGATAACATGGCTATTATCAATTTGAAGAAAAGACAAATGAACTTTGAGGATAAACAGATTCGATTCATCACACTGTTGGATCCTTTTTAGGGTCCTCGATACATTGAACCTATCAGAGCAGAGGAAGGGGTGCGTAATATGGAGAGATTATATCAGATGACTGCTAATTAGAGTGATTATATCAATCCCACCGCAGAAGGAAATATTAGTTGGAAATGCGATATCTCATGCGCATCGGATTCGGATGTTGGTTAGAAAATTGGCAGAATAGACTTTATGAAGTTTCAGCTCGCAGATGTGCATTTATGACTAAGTCACTGCGATGGATTGGCACAGAGGTTAAGGATATTCCATCGTTTGATGGCTTAGCAGATGTCAATGACTTTTTACAGCAGTTTGAGCATGAAATCCCTCATGAGCAGAGGATGGCAGCTATTGACCTTGCAGTAAAAGCCACACCTGCAAGATGGTGGCATGCACATAAAGAAAATATCGCATCATGGGATGATTTTAAGAGATTGATGATGATCAGATTCTCTAATGACAAGGAGCCTTTACAGCAGAAATATACAGGAGGAAGTGACCCCAGGTCACATATTAATATTTGTGAACATAATTGGCCAGACATTCCAGAGGATGAATGGGTTCACCTATTCATTCACACTTTAGACATAGTCCCAAGGAACTGGTACACTGAGACAGAGTTGCGTAGAGGAACCATTACATGGCCAGTTATGATAGACAGCTTTGTACTCACTTTCACTTTTGAATCTGAGTATCCAAGCATTGATCAGGCTCTAGAGATTATAGAGACTAAGATATTTGATGACTATACCCTACCAGTGTATGCTCATCCTAATTGGGCCATCTAGTTAGAACATGCGTTAGAGTGTTACAACTTCGCAGAAGAGCCAGGTGATGAGGATGAGAATCCTTGCAGTATCAACATTCCAGACTCAAAAGGGACTCGTGAAGTTGATGGACCAAAGCTAGAGATTCCAGCTATCATAGAGCCTATTAAGATTAAAAAGATCAATATTGGCACAGAAACAGAACCAAATTTTGCCTCTATTGGAGACTATTGGGATGATGAAATGATAGGACACATCGCAGATTTGTTACATGAATATCAGGACTTATTTCCCACTAAGTTCATAGAGATGAAGGGAATAGTAGGATATTTGGGAGTCATGAGGATACCTTTGAAAGAGGATGCTAGGCTAGTTAAGCAGCGTCCATACAGATTAAATCCTCATTATAAACAAAAAGTTAAGGATGAGATTGATAAGATGCTAGCAGCAGGCATCATTGAGCCAGTAGAATAGAGTGAATGGGTTAGTCCCATGGTCGTGCAGGACAAGAAAACTAAAGGAGAAATCAGGATTTGTGTCGATTTGCGCAAACTCAACGACACATCACTTCATGACCCATTTCTGACACCTTTTACTGATGAAGTTTTAGACAATGTGGGAGGACAGGAGATCTACTCATTCACTGATGGCTTTTCAGGCTATCACCAGATAAGAATCCATCCAGCAGACCGACATAAGACCACCTTTGTGACAGAATGGGGCTCATTCCAGTATACGGTAATGCCCTTTGGTCTTAAAAATGCACCAACTATTTTTTCTAGAGTAGTAGTTGCTGTCTTTAAGGAATACATCCATAAATTATTAGAAGTCTATTTTAATAATTGGACTGTATTTGGATTAATCAAAAAGCATATAGGCGATTTAGGCTCATGTTAGAGAAATGTAGGCAATATCAGATTTCTCTTAACTTGAAGAAATGTATATTTTGCGCACCATTTGGTATTTTGTTGGGCCATATTGTTTGCAGACAAGGCTTGATGGTAGATCCTACAAAGATTTCCATCATTGTAAATCTTCCAGCACCCAACTCAGTCAAGCAATTGAGGACAGTGCTTGGTCATACAGGGTATTATAGAAAATTCATCAAAGGCTATGCAAAGATCATAGCACCTATGGAAAAGCTGTTAAAGAAAGATGTGAAATTCCTATGGACTGAGGAATGCCAGCAAAGTTTAGACACTCTTAAAGAGAAGATGGTCACCGCACCCATCTTAGTATTTCCAGATTGGAACAAACCATTTCATGTACATGTGGATGCATCTGGCATCGCATTGGGGATTGTCTTAACACAGCCAGGAGAATGGGGTATTCATCACCCTATCACGTACTCAAGCAGAAAGTTATCTACCGCAAAAAAGAACTACACCACTATAGAAAGATAAGGATTAGCTATGGTGTATGCTCTACAGAAGTTCAGGCACTACCTGTTGGGTGCCCCATTCAAGATGTTCACTGACCATTCCACCTTAAAGTATTTGGTCGATAAACCAGTGTTAGGGGGAAGGATCTTCAGATGGTTACTCCTATTTCAGGAGTATGATTTTGAAATTATTATAAAACCAGGGAGATCAAATGCCGGACCTGATCATCTGTCGCGGATCGACTCAGGAGAAGAACCAAGTAATTTAGAGGATAATTTACGAGATGCGCAATTGTTTTCTATCCAGATCGCAGATGAGTATTATGCAGATATTATTTACTTTCTCACTACAGGGTGGGCACCAGTTGAGTTTACTAAGCAGCAAAAGAAACAGTTAGTTGTTAAAGCAGCAGACTTCAATTTGATCGCAATACATTTATACAAGTTAGCTCCAGATGAAGTCCTGTGCAGATGCGTTATACTGCATGAGAAAGAGACCATTATTAGGGAAGCACATTCAGGTACCGCAGGAGGTCATTTCACAGGAAAGCCGACTGCTCAGAAAATTCTAGCTGCAGGATTATGGTGGCCTACTTTGCAGAACGACACTAAGGATTTTTGCAAATGCTGCGATATCTGCCAGAGGGTAGGAAAACCTTCGAGGAGAGATGAAATGCCGCTGTGACCACATATTACGCTGCGCGCATTTGACAAGTGGGCTATAGATTTCGTGGGTCCTATCAACCCACTAGGGAAACGAACTGGTGCAAGATACATCATCATAGGAACAGAATACCTCACTAGATGTTCAAAGGCCAAAGCAGTAAGGAATTGTGATGCTGCTACAGCTGCACAGTTCATTTTTGAAAACATCATAAGTAGATTTGGATGTCCAGCAATTTTGATGAATGATCAAGGCACACACTTTCTGAATCGCACTATTCATGCCTTGACAGAGGAATTTCAGATACAGCATCATAAGAGCACTCCCTACCACCCACAAGCTAATGGTACGGTGGAGGCTTTTAGCAAGATTCTAGAAAATGCTCTTACTAAGATCTGTAACAACCAAAGAGATGATTGGGACCTCAGGGTTAATGCTGTATTATGGGCTTATAGGACTACATGCAAGAAACTTATAGAACACACACCTTTCAGCTTGGTGTATGGACAAGAGGCTGTTATGCCTATGGAATATATTATTCCCAGTTTAAGAATTGCTCAAATTACCGAGATGGCTGATACAGATACGATGAATGAAAGACTAGTGCAGTTGCTTGCCTTAGAAGAAGACAGATTCATCGCAGGATTTCATCAAAAAGTATAGAAGGCACGAGAAAAACCTTGGCATGACAGGCACATCAAGAGCAAGATTTTTCAGACAGGAGACCTAATGCTCCTTTATGACAGCAAGTTTGTTAAGTTTCCAGGGAAGTTCAAGACACATTGGTTAGGGCCATATTAGATTCAGCAAGTGACAGAAGGAGGTGTCGTTCAGCTCAGTAAACTGAATGGGGAACTTGTTCCTACTTTGATTAATGGCAGTAGGCTTAAGTGGTGCAGATTTCCAATGTAGTTGAAAGGAGGCATCACACCCATAACTAGTCTACATCGAAAGAAAAAAAAAAGTTCTAAGCAGGAGGAATCGCAGCAGGAAAGTTTATTTTGCGCAAGTCATAAGACGCTTGCGGAGTTTCACGCCAACTTTTTGGTCCAGGACGATGAGGTGTGACATCGCAGCGAGGCAATGTTCCCCGTGCCACGAAGATGATTTTGAAAAGGGAAAGAGGGCCAGTCACTTCACCTTCTAACAAGTAATTAATCTAGATATGACAGGTATACGTTGCCCTAGATTTGGAAACAGTACAACGATTGTCCTAGATTTGGTAAATCTTGGTTGAGACCTGCGCTTGCACACAATTTTCGAGGGAGATTTGATCAGATTTTCAGCACTTAATGAGGATCAGAACGATGGGTGTTGTCTTATCCATACAATAAATGCCGCCAATGGGTCCAGCTTAAGCGACCGTTGCTTCAGAGATTATCGCCTTCATTACAAATACACAGATCATTCAAACAGAAGGGTTACTTTAGCGATTTCTGAGAGTTATAGAGCAATTTGTAGAGTTTTCCCTATGCAGAGTACTCCAGTTACAGAGTGCTGGTTTCCCCATTTTCGCAGCCATTACCAATCCAGAGTATCGCACCAGACGGTTTATGTCCGAGAAGGAATCTTTAGAAGACGTTGTGCAACGATTCCAGCGTGGTGGCCTCGAGTCTGCTATGACGACGCCGCCCAGGGTTGTGAAATTAGGTGCACCACAGGTCAGAGAGGTGCCAAGGATGAAGAGTCAAGCTCAGGTAGTAGAAGAGTCCAGCCCAGAGCAGGAAGAAGAAGTTCATATGGCAACAGTATACATTGTGCCACGAGTCGAGGACGCACCAGAGGTAACCATTCCCAAGGGTGCTAAGTTTCCTATTCCGCTACCGCCGATTGATCCTCGCGTAAGGAAGATGGAGAACTGTTAGGATATGTCCCTATTCTCATATTTATAGACTATAACCTTGGAGACAGTAAGACATATCCTCAATTTCAGCCGGATCAGTATCTTATGGTTCAGAGGAACCCAAGGACTGATGCAGATGAGTTTGCTCCTATGGAACATGTCCATATTCTTGAGCAGTCAGGCTTGCTCAATTTGTTGAGAATACCACATTTTGGACGAGGTGTATAGGTTAATGCCATGGTGCACGTGCTACTTTCCTATGTACATGGAGGTTACCTCTGGCTGGGTAACAGGGTTGATCTGAACGTCGATTTGATACACCGCATCACTGGGTTGTCCAAGATCGGTAAGGACCCTCAGATACATATATCAGGGAAGAGCAAGGATACTAAGTTACCAGCACCCCTAGTTAACCAGTATAAGCTACAGAGAGGAGGTCATGCTTATGAACTCATAGCCTTAGCAGATGATACACTCAGATTTACATCCAGTCTGCTTGCAGGAAGACTGTTAACCAAGGTTCGCCTGAAAGAAGTCACAGGAGCAGTAATTCACCTTGCCGTGCAAGTTGCAGAAGGTGAACAATTTAATTGGTCTTTGTTTTTATTAAATATTTTTCTTTCATATTGTTTGGCAACGCAGGACGAGCCAAACCACCCCTTCCATTTCTCGTGGCTGCTTATATTATGCGCATTCGTCGGGTGGAGAGAGCTGCCCCTTACCCAGTTTCTATAGCTACGAGGCGGAGAGTGCAGAGGTGCAAGATATGCAAACTTATGGGAAAGCAACAGTCCAGCCAAGAAAAAGATCAATATGATAGTATTCTATGAATACTATAAGCTATTGAAGCGAGTCATCCAGAAGACACCGCGGATCAACATAGAGGTTGTTGACATATATCATAATCGGCTCGATTTCATTGCGGACATCCATACAATCTATCTGAGGCCAAAAGGGTTTAGAACAGATAACTGAGCTATTGGTTTGTTTAGAATGACAGCACAGGATGTAGAATATGTCATCAAATACTTTGATGATGAGTGGAAGAAGGCATTAGAAGATGCCACAGCAGGAACTATACCAACAGATACCGCATCGATAGACTCATTGGACAAAGAAAAGGATAAAGTGGGTTCCAAGAGGAAAGATGCAGTAGAAGTGCCACCAGCGGCACAAAAGAGGAAAAAAGACAAAGCCTCAAAGCCAACTACAGAGACCGCACTAAAAGAGGATGACTATGATCTCATCTCATCGAGATTGAAGGAGGAGATGCGCGACTCATTTCAGGCGATGCAGACATCGCAGGACAAGCTGCAGAGCACGATTGATAAGCAGCTTCTGGAGTTGAGGGCACTAACTGAGAAGACTGCCACGATGCAGACTCAGCCATTCAAGGTGACAGCAGGAGAAAGCTCACAACAATCGATTTCCCATGAGGAATTATTTGCAAAGGATCGCATCAATACAGTACTGATACCGCCAGAGAGCATCCGATTCCCTGCTTCGATGATTGATGTGCAGATACAGGTTAGACAACCTGCCGAGGTTAATCTGGCACAATTCCCTGTTGATCAACTACAGATGATCCAGTGGCAGATAGCCATAGAGCTCAGGGATAGAGAGCTTGCGACTCATAAGCAGAACACTCAACTGATACAACAGAATGCAAAGCTCACCATAGGATTTCAGAAAAAGGCGGAGGATTTAACACAATATGAAGAAAGAGAACAGGATCTAAGTCAGGTCCTGTAGAACATCGCATTGGAGTTATCCCAGTGTAACATCAAGTTTGCCTTGCCTCTAACGCAAAAAGTAAGAAGAATTGCAGATAGAGCAAAGGCTCTAGAAGAGATAGTGGTCAAGATGGAGGAAGCCCATAAGGCACAGATTGCTAAGCTTGAGGCTCGAGCACCAGGCACACCTGAGGCAGATAAGGAAGCAAGTGCATAGGCCTTTAGACTCACTTCAACATAGATGAAGTGTCGCATAGATGATGCAGAGTCATTGTTAGCTGAAGCGACGAAGACATGGTCGGAGCTAGAAGAGCTCCCAGATAGACTGGAATTGCAGCAGAGCATCCAGATGACAGAGAATGCAATAGCAGATATCAAGGAAGAAGTCAAGAGCTTAGGAGCTCTTACAAAGATGAAGAAGATGACAGAGATGAACCGTTTGCAACAAGAAGCGCAGTGGTTGCGAGGAAAAGAGATACAATTCAATAACCTGCTTCAACCGTATCAGGAATAAATCGCAGAGCTGGTCGATGCGGTTGAGAAAAAGGTCAAAGAGTTCACTACAAGCAAAAGTGAAATTGATAGCACAGAAGACCCCTTGATTAGTCAAGTTATGCTTGAAGCAACACAAGACTATGTCGAAGCTATGGACAAATATGTCGAAGAACTCAAAGAGAGATTCGCAAGGACTTCGCAGGAAGCCAAGGAGAAGCTACAGCAAGAGAAGCCAGCTGTTAGTGGCTTGGGGACGAGCCATAAGTAAGTGTTAGGGGATTGTTGGAGCAGGGCCCTGCAGCTACAGGAAAAGCTGCTATATCGGAACAAGAAAGTCAAAGGAAAGAGTACTTGAAGCGGCCGAGAAGAGAGCTCAACCATTGCATTTAAGGCAACGGTGATGACAGGAGGGTTCATCTACCCTCATAAATGGAAAAGGAGCAACGGGTCGAGGTATTAAAGACAAAGGACAGAAGGGGAGCAACCGAGGAAGCAGTGCCCATACCCATGATCAGCACCGAAAATCATGGAAGACTGCAGAAAGCTGCAGTGTGACCAGTAAGCGGCAGTTCAAAGTACAGATAGGCCGACTGTCACAGTTAGGGTTTTTGGGTTACTGTTGGGATAGGCCCACAGTGTTGTATCATGGTGAGACCTTCAGGCCACCTATTTAAGAATGTATTTTGTATTATGAAAGGTTAGACAGTTAGCTAGCTAGGTGTCTCTAGTTGTCATCAGTATTGTAAGACATTGAGGAAGAGTCGAGCTTTGGTTCTGTTGTTAAGCCTGTAGTTATCTTACTGTAACCAGTGGTCGGCTCCTTGAGCATGAATGTAACAATCCACAGGGATTGAGAGAGAGAGAGAGGAAGGAAATATTGTAAAGAAGAAAGCATTAGAGGAAGAGAAGAGATCTAAGAGAGAAGGGCTCCTAGCTGTGTGCATGGAGTTTCCCAGAAGATCTCAAGCTGCATAAGAGGTTGTAGCGAAACTGTGTTACTCTCTCAAGATATAATAAAACACAGTTCCCATGGACGTAGCTTCCCCCCTGTAAGTGAACCACGTACATCCGTGTGTTGTGTGACTGTTTCATGTGATTGTGCTCTACTTATTTGCTATCTGTCATTCGTTACATGAACTTTGCTTATCAGTTAATGAATGTATGTAGGCTATCCTTCAGTTTACAATAACATAGAAGTTTAAATGCGAGTTGAATGTGTTAAGTGGCTTCTGTATACGAGTTCAGCGAGTAGAGCGTAGTTGATGTTAAGCGTGTTAGACTGTAGGAGTTTAAGAGAAGTTGTTTAACACCCTGATGAAGGTTAACTGAGCTACTATACTTAGGGAGAAATCCTCGGGACTTTGAGAGTTGATGAGCATACTGAGTCTTACTGTAGGAAATATCACAGCGTAGAAAGGCGATATCGCACTGTCGGAGGAGCTGCGGTGTGAGATATCGCAAGATAAGAGTTGAGTAGAAGAGAAGGTTTGCTCATTGTCCTAGAAGCTGCGATGTGATAAGAGCCAGTCCCATAGAAGAGTCAGATAGGAAGAGAGAAATAGCCCTTGCTGAGAGATCCCACTGGTTAATTAGAGTCAGGAGGACCTAGGATGCTACAGAACCTGGTTGAGGAAACCTAATTCTTCAACCACCCCATCTAGGATCACTTCGGGTGAGACTTCAAGCCGTTCTGCAGTCTGTCACCGAAAGGGCCAGTGAGCTAGGGGTTTTGTTGGTACATTACAGTAAACCTGGGTCTGCCAAGAAAACCAACATGGGAACATAATAGCAAAGGGTGTTGCAAATCATGCCTGCAAAGCATATGAGTTCTCACACTTCATGCCTCCTTCAGAACCAATGCACTCTCAGCAACCACTTGCAAGGGAAGGTAAAATCATTTCATCTACTTCTTTTGTAGCTTCTAATAGTATTGCATATCCATCTATATCAATTTATGAGATTGAGGTTCAGGGTGGTTCATATCCAATCCAATCCCTACTTCCAAACTGGAAGCCAGGAAGATGATTGGAAACCCACCTGACACTCAAAAGGGAAAGACCCTTGCGCTATGTCATGCAATCTTACCTCCTTCAGAGAGATGCAACAGACTCCCTGTAAGATGCTACATGGCTAAGGCTCGGTCTCACCTCATTCAGAAGAATAGAGCTGATCATACACCTCTTCATCCAACAAGAGACAAAGGTTACATTCCTCCTTCCTTCCATCATCATTTTGGGAGAAGAAGGAGAAGTCTACATGCCAGGCCCTAGAATACATGTGCACAACACACCATGCATGCTGCTTCACTACATCACAAAGATGAAGATTGCAGCAAAACATTTTCAAGTTTTTCAAACTTGAATCCTGATTCTACCTACTTAGATAGAGGGGGGGCTTTTTTGGCATGTGGTTTTTTCCCCAGCTATGTGTATTGAGCAGTTACTTTACTTTACTTGATGTAATGGGTGACCTATGGTCTTAGTTACCAGGGCCCATAGATTGTCCAAGTTAGCATTCAGGGGGGGTTTTAGGATTATTAATCCTCCCTTGTCCAATTTGGTCATATGTCTAAATCAGGAGTCATGTCTAAATCGAGAGTCCATCCAGTCTATTTTTAGTCACTAGCACCATTGGGCCCACTTGGCCTTATTGGGGCACATGTTTCAGTTACTAAAGTGTGGGGAACACTAATTGAGGCCTACTACCACTTATTGCACTTGCATGCATCAGTTTAGGAGCCTCCTAGACAAATCCCTACAATTTAGGAGCCACTGGGAGTGTTGATACCAACCAAGGTCAGTTGAGTTGAGTCGGTGACTAGTCAAGCTGAGTTAGAAGTCAATTACATTTAGTTATAGTCCTTTACATTCAATTAGCACTAGGTTTGCATGGTTGCATGTAGGAGAGGCTCATTTCTTTCCTACCACAGTTAGTTAACCTCAGTTAACACTGAATTAGACACTTAAGTTGTGTTTTAGAACTCCGTTGAACTCCAACAATTGTTTAGACAAGGTCAGTTATCTATTGAGTCGAAGAAAGAGTGTGTGGAAGCAATGATGGAAGAATACTAGTCAATAATGAAGAATGATGTTTGGGATATAGTACCCAAACTAGAAAACAAGAGCGTGGTATCTTTGAAATGGATCTACAAGATAAAACATGTTGTTGATGGAAGTATTGAAAAGTACAAGGAAATATTTGTGGCTAGAGGATTCTCTCATAAAGAGGGGATTGATTATGAAGAGACATTTTCTCTAATATCAAGGTACACTTCCATAAGAACCATCATGGCACTTGCTTCCATGATGAAGTGGGATCTACACCAGATGGATGTAAAGACATCCTTCCTGAATGGTAAGGTTGAGGAAGAGGTTTACATCTAACAACCACAAGGATTCGAAGTCGAAGATAGAGTGACTCATGTATGTAAGTTGAAAAATTCTCTATATGGACTGAAGCAAGCTCCTAGAGCTTGGTATGGTAGAATATATAGCTTCTTGACAAGCTTGGGCTTTACCAAGAGTAAAGTTGATCCTAACCTTTACATGAAACTTATGGATGATGAACATGTCATACTATTACTGTATGTAGATGATCTCTCTTTTACTAGAAATTGGAAACAGATCACAAAGAGCAAGAAGAAGCTAGACGAAGAATTCGAGATGAAAGATATTGGATTGAGGCATTATTTCCTCGTTATGGAAGTGTGGCAGAGCCTAGAATGATTCTTTCTAAACCAGGGAAAGTATGCAGTAGAAATCTTGAAAATATTTGATATGTTAGATTGTAAAAATGGACACACCCATGGATACCAACCTGGAGTTGTTATCTAATGAATCATCATAGTTATTGTATATGACTCAGTACAGACAGATCATTGGGTCATTGATGTATCTGATGAATACAAGGCCAGATATATTCTTTGATGTGAACACCTTAATTTAGTATCTAGTTAAACCTAGACAAGTTCACTTGATAGCTACAAATCATGTCATGAGGTACCTAAAAGGTACAATAGATTTTCGACTTTACTATGTTAAGATCATCACTACAGATTGTATGGATATACAGATTCAGATTCGACAGGAAGTGTTGTAGATAGAAAGAGCACCTCAAGTGGATGTTATTGTCTAGGATCTACCATGATCTCATGGTTTAGTAAGAAATCGTCCCATGTTGGTCTCATCACAGCTGAGGCAAAGTACATAGCATCTTGCTCCGCTAATTGTGAAACGATATGGCTTTGGAAACTGATGTCAGGACTATTTGACATGGATTTGGATACCACAGTGATTCTTTGTGACAACCAAAGTTGCATAAAGATGACAGAGAATCCTGTGTTCCATGATAAATCAAAGCACATAGAAATCCAACACTTTTATACAAGGGATATGGTACAAAAGGAAGCTATAAAGCTTCAGTATGTGAGTAATGATGAGCAAGTTGTTGATGTGTTGACCAAGCCTCTATCTCAGGTAAATTTTGAATATTTCCATGACAAGCTTGGTGTAGTCAAAAAAGACTTTCCTCATAAGGAGGAACAATGATGATACTACAAACTGTCCTTGAAAGAAGGAATGATGCAAACATGGACTCTCTTCGGAAAGGAGGAACAAGTCGAATATATCGACTCTCCTCATAAAGGAAGAACAGGTCGAAGAAATGAACCCTTCTCAGACAAAGGGGGAGCAGGTTGATGATATGGATCCTCCCTGGAAAGGGTGAGTGATGATAAGACTGTCATTGATGATGGCATGACAGTGAAGCTCCAGTATGAAAGAGGCTAAGTACACTTGAAGATGTTAATAAGGTCTAACATTCACTTGTGGACGATAGTATCCTCTCTTGAGGATGGTCTTGCAGGAAATAACACTTTGTTCCTGAGAGTGGTCCTTACTAGCTAAGGATGGCCCTATAGACGTTACTCTCGCATGGAGAGTACCCACATTCATTTGTGGATACCGTAGAATAACACTCACTTAGGAGTGGTCCTAGATTTCAAGTTGAGGATGCTCTAAGATGAGTCCTTATGGATGGCAGGGCCTGCATTTAGGTGCAGTCGAGATCTACCTTGTAAATGTTACTCTTAAATGGAGAGTGTACCGACATTTATATGTAGATACCATAGAATAACACTCTCTTGGGATTGGTCCTAGATTTAGTGCTGAGGATGCTCTATGATGATTCCTTACGGACATCGTAGTATAACATTTGAATGGATTGGTCCTATATTTCTCACTGAGTATGTCTTACGATGAGGGCCTGCATCTAGGTGCGATTGAGATTTGCAGTTACATACAATACTCTTGTATGGAGAGTATGCCTAAATTTACATGTATATGTCATAGTATAACACTCGCTTGGAGTGGTCCTATCTCTAACAAGTTGAGGATGGTCTACGATGAGTCCTTATGGACCACAGGTCCTTCATTGACATGCAGATGAGATATACACTTAGTGGTAGATGATTTAGTTAGTCGATACTATGGACCCTCCTCGTTAAGGGGAGTAGGTTGATGGAGGATTGCATCATCCTTGGACATATGTCCTAAAGTGATAGGGATCTCGCAAAGAGATCATGTGTACTGCAGGTAGTGTGGTAGCAAAGGATTGAGAAGATCGAAGTGTTGTTGCAAAGGATAGAGAAGATCAAAGTGTTGATGTTGAAAAGGATAGAGAAGATCGAAGTGATGTTGCTACAAAGGATAGAGAATATCAAATTGATGCTGCTACAAAGGATCAAGAAGATCAAAGTGCTGCTACAAAGGATCGAGAAGATATAAGTGTTGCTGCGAAGGATCGAGAAGATCGAAATGCTTATGAAAAGGATCAATAAGATCCAAGTGTTGTTGCTACAAATAATTAAGAAGATCAAAGCGCTACTGCAAAGGATCAAGAATATTGAAGTATTGCTATAAAGGATCGAGATGATCAAAGTGCTGCTATGAAGGATCGGAAGATTGAAGTGTTGCTGCAAAAGGATCAAGTGATCGTGTGCTGCAGAAGAATAAGACATTGAAGAGTAATTGTTCCAGTTACTAATGAATGTTGAAAACTTCCTATGACGTATAGATGTATTACCTCAATACTGTTGAATATGCTCTCTCTCGTTACTCTTATAAGTGATGATGATGTTGTCAGTAGAATACCCTTCTTATTAAGGGGGAGTGTTGAATATTGTAACTTCAAAGGATATTCTAAATGTATTTTATTGATGTACCCCAAGGGAGATGTTATTATTCCTCCTTTGGGATGTTACTATTGTAATTAGCCATCATAGATTCATGAGGTAAATCCTCCATTGTAAGTCGGGTCAAATAGTACCCCAATGAATATAATATAATACTGTTTTGAGTCTTCCTAGGTGAATTCGGCCCATAACGTTTAGTGGGGCCGACTTGATTAGGGTAAAAGTTAGTTGACTTAAAGCATATAAATAGAGGAGTTGTGTTCCTCATTAGAACACAAACACATTCACTTGAGTAGAGCATAGGAGAGAGAGTGAGAGATCAACAAGGAGGATAATACCTATTTTGGGGTTTTATCTTATACATCTTATACAGTGGAAGTTTTGTTGGGTTTTATTTCCCTTTAGGGTTTCCTGGGATAAATATTGTGTTTATCTTGTGATTGTGTTTCTTTCAGTGGTTTTTCATATGCTACTATTGTGAATTTGGATTAAACACTAATGATATCTAGCTGAGCATATGAAATCTTAACAAAAGGTGGCCAAAAGCTAGTGGCTCATCTATATGGCGGAACATTTGGTGACCCAACCGACAAATCCACATGCTTAGATATTTTTCCATGTCATGTAAGATGGAAACAAAGTGACTAAGCACCTAGAAAATGTAGGGGAAGACATGAAGTGTAAGTAGAAGGAAGGCCAACTAGTGGATTTCGGGCCACAAGACTGGGTTAACCAATGCAAAGAGTTGGGTAGTGCAGGACATTCGGCGCATCAACGAGGTAGGACATGATGCAAGGCATTTAGATGATGATTAGGAAAGGACCCACACGGCTAGTACAACAACCACCACATGTAATCCCCATTTATCTGCGCTGACAATTATAGTACTACCTGGTATCAATCATGCGAGACAATCATTTAATTCGTAATGCAGGTGATAATGAGGAAAATTTATGGCAACATCCTCGAGCTGAGGATGAAGTATGCCAACATAATGTAAGGTGATAGGAAATGAGACCCAAGCCACCAACCGTTTGACTATCTCATAAGAAAAATGAAGATGCAGAAGCAACAAGTGTAGATAAGTCCATGAAACTTCATCAAACGCTTTAAACAAGTCAACTTTAAGCACAAACATAGACAGAGACTTAACTTTGATCAAATGAAGAGCTTCTTGTGCAGAACCTATAACCTCATGGATCGGATGACCTTCAAGGAACCCCAACTGCTCAGGAGCAATGTAACCCACGTAAATATTTCACCGCTTAAATATTCTAATTCATAAATTCTTTTCCCATTCTACGATTCAAATATAATAAATGAATAAACAAATTATACATGATCTCTTATGCAATTATTCTAATTTATATGTTATTTCTATGAAAGAAGTTCAATTTTGATTACTGGATACACATTTTTTTCTAAAACAAAGTTTATAAAAATATATAAAAGAAATTATATTATAAAGAAAAATATAAATTAACTTTGACATTATATTTAATCATCATATATTTATCTTAAATTTGGATCTATCAAGTACCAAGAATAGGATAAAATAATTAACCCACGTGATGGTCATTAGTCGGGAATTTGGATCTATTAAGTGAAGTAACCAAGTCGAGAATTTGGATCTATTAGTTTTGTGGGCATCCCATCACTGTGGGTTAATGAATGAGCCTACCCCCCAAGGATAACCATATGAATTACCAGTTATTAATCCTTCTTTCAACCTTTTAGAAAGGCTATTTGTCAATAGACTAAACTTTTTGTAGTTGTGAGTGAACGAAAGTTCAAAGAAACTATTTATAAATTCCAAAACTTTGTTGCTTCATAGTTTTAGTCGTAGAACGTGTATATTAGATTTGTTAGAATCCCAATTTATGATCACACTAGAATCACATGACACTTGTAATAGAAAAATGACTCTATGATTAGTGAACCATAATAATCCCCATAAAGCAATCAGTTCATTTGGTATTCGTTCCTCTACCACGCCCCATACAGAGGTGAATATGATGATTTGGGTTCACTTGCAGCACCACACCAACCACCAGTGTCTGCACCATCAAAAAATACAATAGACATAAAATCATCTAAGTATGGACTAATTTGTATTTTATTAACTTTATGCTTTATTTCCTTTGCAAAATCAAAGAAGACACCAATAGAAATAACACTAATAGAATACAAAGAGGGCATATTGTCCTGAAAGATGGATTGATTTCTAGGTAGACCATATAATAAAGAGAGGAAGCTCTTTATACTTCATTGGCTTATTGAACCAATCATACATACAACTTTGAAAATATGTACCTTCCTAGCCATCATTGAATTTCAACAAATTGCAAACTTCAAGCCATACATCCTGGATAAAAGAGCAGTGAATAAACATATGAGTTATTGTTTCATTAGTCATTTTGCATAAGGAACAATAGCCAGGACCACTAAAAACCCTTCTAAGAAGATTTCCCCAGGTTAATATTTTATTTTGGAGACATGGCCATAGAAAAAGTTTAAGTTTTAATGGGATACACCATTTACATAAAGGCCTAGACCATCAGTTAGTCTCACTCACCCTGCTTCTTCAAAAAATACCTTATATGCATTATTAGAAAAGATAATTCCATTGGGTCTATTCCAGTCCCATACTAAAATATCATCTTTTTCAAAGAGTTTAATCCATGCTTGATTCAAAGCTAATATAAAGAAGTTTTATTCTTCCACAAGAAAACCAGTAAACCCCAAATCAAAAGCCATAAACCAATATGAAAGAGAATTATCAAAACTTTGGGGATTTTTTGCTTACGCAAGAACATAATCCATCAATGAAAGATAGCAAGGTATCATAAAAATTATAATTACTTTCACAACCCACAAAAGTATCAATGGCAATAACCATCTGATGACCATTCCCAATCTTCCAAGAGAGACATTCCCCCATCTTTGGGTGAGACTTGACTAGCGCCCTCCAGACAATTGAAGCATTTGGACAAGATTTAAGAGTCTTCCTAATCCAATCCACAATTGAGCACTTCTTGATATATTTGTCTTTCAATACTTGACTCCAGAGGCCTTCCCTAAAAAGTCCTATCCAAAGACTCTTAAGGCTTAATTCCTAATTTTAACCAGACCAAGTTTTTAAGGCCGCAACCAACCAATTTTTTTGGACAAGATAAGATTTCCCAATTGGACAACTGGAATTTAGGACTAGAAGAATTACCAACCTATAGGAAGTGAAACATTCTTTTCTAATGCCTTCAATAATAGACCCAAGAATCTCGACCAAAGACATCAAATAGACACGGATACTTTCTAAGACTAACTTAACAAGAATGGCCCTACCCGCCTAGGGATAACCACATGAATGACCAATTAGTAATCCTTCTTTAAAAAAATTTGAGCAATTAGTACCAGTCCTCTTTTTTATAGCAATTAAGTTTTAAGAGGTACCCAAGGTACCTAAAACCCTCCTCCAAAAAATCCATATGATAAGGAAAAATATGATGAATTTGATCATAAATATCCTGATCAATACTATTGTGCAGAAACATTGGTTTCTAAGCACTCACATCCATACCTGATTCTTTACAATAGAGATTTATTATATTTAAAAAATTCTCCCACTCAATCAAACAACCAATCCCAAATAGCAAAACATCATCAACAAAAGAAGATGAGGGGAAATTTTAATACCTTGGATTATTTTCTTCTTCTTTCCCTCACCTATAAGCCTAATCAAACCTTCAATAACCATAAGAAACAAGAGTGGAGATAATGGGAATCCCTGCCTGATCCCTATACGATCCTTTAAGAAAGTTGTAGGAGAACCATTGACTAATATGGAAAAAAATTCAGATAAGATACATGTCATAATCCAACCCATCACTTCTACATGTAATCCAATATGAAGGAATACCAATCTCATGAAGGTCCAATCCACTTGAAGGCTTTAATCAAGTCCATTTTGAGAATTAGAGTCGAAATCCACTTCTTTTTGGAGTCTTATTGCTCAATCCTAGGCAGTCTGACGCACCTTGTTGCCTAGCATAGAGTGCCAGACTGGCCTATCACCTTTTGTCCATTCATAAGGTGCGTCGGTGGCACCTGTCACCTAACCACAAGAGGCGTCGGCACCCCTATACCTTTTGCAGAGAGCATCAGCAATCCAAAAAGGGTAAAAAAGAGAAAATTCAAGAAGTTTCTATGAGAAATATCTTATGGAGTATGATCCTAACAACTTGAGAAAGCTGACACTCGACCTCCTAACTCCTAGGGATCATTCCCTACCTTCCTCCCAAAATATATCAACACATTTGGGCTTCCTTTGGCTTATAAAAGCAAGCTACATGGACCATGTGAGGGGGATACCAAGATAGCACCTTTATGTTGTTGGATTCAAGTTTGGTGTAGGAGGAAAAGAGAGAGTGGTTGTGAGTGATATGTTGCATAGTTTGTAGTGTATGTGTGAGTGAGTCAAAATATCTTCTAAAAGTAAACATTCGACATCAAGGATTTGGTTGGGGCTTTATTTTCTCATCTTTAATACAAACATGTTTCCTTTTCCCATAAATGATTCATGTTGATATTGATTATTTATTACTAATTTCCTTGATCATTAGTATAGATCACTTATTTTTTAGAAAAATAAAAAATTAAAGAAATAAAAATTGGAAAATAAAAATAACTTAAAAAACATGCCAGTTATTCACGGTGGTACATGCATGGGAATCCTTCTAGATCCCAGAGGAAATACAATCTTGACCTACACATGTGGTCTAGGTATCACCAGTAATAGCCAAGTCAAAAGGTATGCTCTATACCTAGGTCTATACATACCATCAACCTTGGAACTCAAGTGTTTGTCATTGTAGGAGACTACCTACTTATCATTTCTCATGTGAGAAAAATGAAAACTCTCAAAGATAAAATGGGATGGAATTTAGAGTCGTATCAATAGAATTCTTCTTTGAATCCTAGAAGTCAAACTTTTCCATGTGCATTAGGAGAACAATCACCAAGTTGTCAAGTTAGCCAACGAAGCATCCCAAATCACTTATGGGATGCTTAAAAGAAATAATGATATACCTATATGGTGGGGTATTTCCTATTGTCATTGTTTAACTGTTACAATCTTATCGTATTAAATTGATATGCTTACATCTCAATCTCCAAGGCATCGAGTTAGTGCACAGTTGAATTTTCAAGCCACTTAGCAAGAGTCTGGTAATAACATGGGGGCAATATTTCCATCTTGCAAGGGATTAATTGAAGGCAATACATATGATTAGAAATCTTACTCACAGAATGAAACTTCCAGATCAAGCTTCAAAGTGGAATAACTTTGCAACATAAAAGAAGTAAACCATAGGGTGCCTCCTTATTCGACTGCAAGAGATGAGGGTTTGAATTATAAAGGCTACAGGGGCTAGGTAATGGTGTATCATAGATTCAGGGAATCAACAGCTCTCCCCTATGGCCTGGGGGAGTGGTTGTCATAAGTGTTGATTGTGGAGTGTGAGGGAGAACATACTAGAGTTGGTCTTGAGATAAATATTCTCCATCTTCCTTGGGAAGCTTGGGATGCAGCTAGGGTGAATGCCTCCTATCCACTTCTAGTTTTTGTGTAATGATTTATGATAAATCATTTATTACATGATTATTTGCCTGTTAATTTGATTTTAATTGTATATCTCTCTAGTTTATGTGCCTAGATCTATATGATCAAATATAACAATGATATCAAGCGACATAATCATTAGCCTTTGGAATTCCTCGAGAAGATGTAGGAGCTTCATCCCATGGCTAGCTTCTCCCAATCAATATTTTGGCTCACAATGTACCATCAATTCAAAAATTTGTTAAAACAAAGACATGAATCCTTGCACCTCTTCATCCCATACAATCCCAATTATTGATATGTTAACCCAAATCCAAATATTATTGTTTAATATGTTTAATAATTGAATGTCATGCATGTTTTTATGATGACTTATGTATGTGTATTTACATGTCCAAGTAATGATGAAGAAGCCCAAGTTAAATGATGAGGTTTTAGCTGCATCAGATAAAATAGTTTATTACATGTATTTTGTATAATACTCATTCCTAACTTCTACTAATGGGATAAGTGAATTAACCCACAGTGATGGAATTCCCACAAAACTAGAGGTAAACCAGTTCCATAAATGCATATACAAGCATTTGTCGTTTTAAAAAATTGTTATTGAAGCAACTGATTCTTTAATAGAATTCCTAGCTTCAAGTTCAATTCCATCTACCTTGATCACTTCCCAAAATCAAATCCAACCTTCTTCCATGTTTCAATCGTCTATGTTGAAACAAAAAATCCAATATGTTGTCAACGTGTCACATTAGAGGGCAATTGGCTATTAGCAATAAAAGTGTAAAGGCCCTTATTCATTGCAGTGTTATTAGACCAACATAGATCCATCTTAAACCTAGATCTATCAAGCACCGAGAGGGATACAATTTCTTGTGGTGTAAATATTTTTTATCTTACAAAAATTTAACTTCAATAAATTCTATCCCTCTCTGGTTTAAGTTTTAAAATTTTTTTATAGGCCAACTTAGATTTTTTATTTTATAGGTTGACTTGGATTTTTTTAATTACTTTTCATAATTTTTTATCTTATGAGCCAACATGAATTTTTTAATTACGTTCTATTTTTTGTAATGTTACGTTACATTACAACATCTCCCCCATATTGGGTTGTAGAGCACCTCGCTCCTCTCGGTGCAAGCAACGAGTTAGCATGTTATGTCCTCGGTTTTGACCCTGGTTACATTAAAAGGTACATGATGTATATATTGTAATTAATCGTGGTGAGGAGCTAAAGGAAAAATCCCCACCATCGATTTGGTTGTGTATGTTTCGGCAATAGGGATCATTACCGATGGTATATTGTGCTATCCGGCACATTATAGCTTTGGCATCATGTAAATACGCACATCAATTAAAATAAACCTACAACCAATTACGACGGTGCAATGTTAAATGAAAAGGGCATGATTCCTAAGGTTAAGGGGGGGTTGTCTAACTTATGGGGGGGGGAATCCATGTGTCACCACCCTGTTTGTTTTGCTCACCTTCCCTTGTCTCATCCAATCACCACTTTAATGTTATGTTGAGTAGTTGAGGCAGTTATTGCTGGAAAGTGGAGGGTGGCAGGACTGTCGGTCTTTGCCACACGCTCACCCCACCAGCCGTCTCTCCACCTTCACGTGGGTAAGGGAACCATCACTATGCCACTCTCTTGGCCATTGGGTTCACTCTCACGCAGGGACGCGCAGGGGGGCGGTTCATCTTCCTCATGTAGAGCTGAGTTAAGGAGGTGTGCGTTTCCTGGTTGGGGGTTTTTCGTTCTTCCCTTCTCTCATGAAGTTGCTAGTCTGCGGTTGTGTTCACCCTCATGTTCACACAGATATTCGGCGTCTTTTTCCACCATTGTTAGACTGCGTAATGTTCTGTTTTCCATCGTTGGATTGTGGTGGCGTTCTCTTCCACAGTTTTGTTGGCCACGTCCTTTCCCCTCACGCACAGATTGAGAATCGGTTCTTTTCCCATTTTCTGTCTATGTAACTTCCTTCGGCGATTGCATTGAGGAATCGTGTGTTGTGGGATCAGTGTTGGGAATCTGGCTTCTTTCCTTTTTTGCAGACCGTGTAATGCTGCTGTCGTTTCCTTGTATGATTAGGGCTGTTGTTGATTTACCCTGGTTTTGGGTTGCTGTGTATGCAAGTACCTTTTTGGGTTATTGCTGAGTTGTTTTGGCCACGATAGGGCCAAGAACAACTCTGAATCGTCGTGTTTGACTTGAGCTATGTTCACCTTGTCGTTTGGGGTTGTCACCCTGTTGTCTTCACCTCCTTCACAGAGCTGTGAACTGTTTGTTTTACTGCGGTATGCAGTGTTTGGTCTTCGGACTGTTGAGAATAGGATTAGAGGTTGGGTATGCATGAGAAACTGGTGTTTGGAGCCACTCTAACAGAGTGAGACTGCTGGCTTTCTTCTCCACAACCCTTGAAGAATATTAGAAAGGGAATTCAGGGCCTGAGGGACTGTGAAACAGAGAAAGGACTGATTTCTAGTGTTGGGTGTGTGGATGTCTTAGAGGTCAGGATTAGCTCTGGTGTAGGCATCCTTAGCTCTCCGTTGAAGCCACCAGCTTAGCATTTAGTCTTCCCTAACTCCTTGATGGCCTGATAAACCCTATTGTGTGGGCTTGGTTGATTTGTGTACCTTGGCTACGTGTAAGACTGCTTTGACCCTTACTCCTTAAGGAATCATGCCCAGCTCGAGGGTGGCAGTGTGCTGAGAGATTGATGAGCACGATGGCCTATGGTTGGGTGGAACGTTGCAGTGATGTAGCTGGTTGTGAGGCGAGTTCGTATCAGATGAGTAGTCTTGTCCATTTTGCTTCTACATTTACATTTACTGTCTATTGTCTAATGAATCATGATGGACATGTTCATGCTTGAATGAATGTATGTTTGCTTCCGCTATGTATATGAAGGATTATGCATCTTAGCATGTTTTATGTTATAAGATTTTTATTTCAACATTATATGCATGTTCCTCTTCATGGGGCTATTTGCCCGTATGTTTGGTGATAGTAGCATCCTCTACATCGGTCAGAGGGTCGGGGACATTACATAGCACATTTGACCATGTTTAATATAGGGAAATTGGAAAAGTGGGTTTTAACCTTTTCAATCTCAACTGACTGCCTTGATAAATATTCTAATTAGTGTGGCTGACTAAAAGTGATCAATAGAAAAGAAAAGAAGACGTTATTAATCTATAAGAATTTAAAATGTGAAATTACTTAATCATCAATTTTGTGAGATAAAAGTAATAAACTATGCCATGGGACATGGTTTAAGTAAAAAATTGCCGAATGCATAAATGATGTTTATAAAATGCCTATATTCTTATGTTATATGTTTTACTAGTTTCAATTTTTTGCTCTACTTCGAAATCCGAAGGAAAAACATATAAAAAATTAAAAATTAAAAATATTTTACACACTAGTAAATATTAGGAAGTCTAGTACTTGATAATTTATCTATCAATATTAACAATAAGTCATTCGACCCTAATTTATTACACCATAATTGCTCTACTTGTTGGATGATCAAACATGCTTTCAACTTGGCATGTCATTGAATGCATGCTTGATTACAAACTTTATAGGGATTATAGTGATCAAATATGTCAAAAGCAACTCCTCTCACATTTAAAAGAGAGTATATTATTTTATAGAACAAGTCTAAACATTTGAAGATTTTTCCTGTTCGATGAGTTTTTGGTTGGAATCCATTTTTTTTAATCTGAATTATGCATTTTTCAAATCATGTTTATGAATGCATAAATGGATTCATCGCCCTCAAACACCCCTAGGGCACAGAGATTAAGCAAGTTTAAACATCGTTCTTTGATATATATATTACCGGATTCCATCGAAATTGTGCCAGAAAATGTTGTTGGGAAAGGGAGAAATCGTCGAACGTTTGGGATACACGTTGTTTTATATAGAAGGTATATATTGTCAAATCCTCGTAGAATAGTCTAAACATTTTACTCTTTTTTCGACCATTTTTGCAATCAAAATAAAATTTGAAAAATACAAGATGTTGATTTAACCAAAAAATTTATAACCAAATTCCTAAAGAAAATAACTAAAAAAACATTTAAAACACATAAACAACTAAAGCACCTTCATATCTAAATTACTTAACCTTTTCCAGAAAGAAAGAAAAAAAACACTATAAATTTGATATTCATATAAAAAAAGAGAACCAAAGTTTACAATATACCATGTCCCGAGATGCTATGCTTACTGCCTGGTCCACCATCCTGGTCATGCCTTATTACTACAATACTATCTTCTACAAAATCTTTTATTATCAAAACTGAGAAATATGGGATAATATCAACTCTTAACAATCAAAATTTACATCATAAATTGATAGACAACAAAATTGATTACTATAAGACCTAGTAGTAAATAAGAGACGAAAAAAGGTCTAGAACCACTATCAACAACTAAACCATCCACATATTCTTCATAGTATATGTATCCATTCATATCACCTACAACCTTTTTAGAAAGGTTTTCTTCTACTTTATTAAACTTTTTGTTGCTGCAAGTGAAAGAAAGTTCAAAGAAACTATTTATCAATTCCAAATCTATGTTGCTTCATAGTTCCAGTCGAAGAGAGTGCAAATTAGATTTGCTAGCAGCCCAATCTATGATCACACTAGAACCACATGTCCCTTGTAATTGAAAAAGGCCTCTATGCTTAGTGAACCATACTAATCCCCATAAAGAAATAAGTTCAACCTTCGTATTCGTTCCTCTGCCATACCCCATACGAGGTGAATATGATGATTTGTGTTCACTTGCAGTACCACACCAACCACCAATCTCTACACCATCAAAGAAGCCAATAGACATATAATAATCTAAGTATGGACTAATTTGTATTTTATCAGCTTTATGCTTTCTTTCCTTTGCATAATCAAAGAATATACCGATAGAAATAACACTAACATAATACAAAGAGGGCATCTTGTCCTCAAAGATGGACTTATTTCTAGCTTTCCAGGTAAACCATATAACAAAGAGAGGGATCTCTTTATACTTCACTGGTTTATTGAACCAATCATACATAAAACTTTGAAAATGTGTACCTTCCCATCCACATTGAATGTCAACAATTTGCAAACTTCAAACCATACCTTCTTCATAAAAGAGCAGTGAATAAAACATGAGTTATATTTTCATCAACTACTTTGCATAAGGAATAATAGCCAAGACCACTAAAAACCATTCTAAGAAGATTGTCCCAAGTTAAAATTTTATCTTGTATACATCACCATAGAAAAAAATTAAGTTTTAAGAGGATATACAATTTCCATAAAGGCCTAAAACACCATTTAGTCTCACTCACCCCTACTTCTTCAAAAAATACCTTATATGCATTATTAGCAGAGATAATGCCATTGGGTCCCTTCTAGTCCCATACTAAAATATCCTCCTTTTTACAGATTCTAAGTACTACTTGATTCAAAATTAATATAAAGAAGTTCCATTTTTCCACAAGAAAACTAGTCAAACCCAAATCAGTAGCCATATACCAGTATGAAAGAGAATTATCATAACTTTGGGTTTTTTTTCTTGTACAAGAACCTAATCCATGAATGAAAGATAACAAGGTATCATAAAATTTGTAATTGCTTTCACAACCCACAAAAGGATCAATGTCGATAGCCATCTGATGACCATTCCCAATCTTCCAAGAGAGCCATTCCCCAATCTTGGGTAAGACTTGACTAGCCCCCTCCAGACAATTGAAGCATTTGCACAAGATTTAATAGGCTTCCTAATCCAATCCACAAATGAGCACTTCTTGATATATTTTTCTTTCAATACTTAACTCTAGAGGCCTTCCCCAAAAATTCTTATCCAAATACTCTTAAGGCTTAATTTTGAATTCAACCAATCCAAATTTTTGAGGCCCCAACCAGCCAATTTTTTTGGACAAGGTAAGCTTTACCAATTGGATAAGTGGAATTTATGGCTATAAGAATTACCAATCCATAGGAAGTGAAACTTCCTTCTTCTAATTCCTTGAACAATATAGTCAAGAATCCTGACCAAATACATCCAATAAACAGGGATACTTTCTCACACTTACTTAACAAGAATGAGCCTACCCCCCAAGGGATAACCATATGAATGACCAGTTAGTAATCCTTCTTTAAACCTTTTTGAAATGCTATATGTCACTTGATTAAAATTTTTGTAGATGTGAGTTAAATAAAGTTCAAACAAACTATTTATAAATTCCGAAACTTTGTTGCTTCACAGTTTTAGTCGTAGAACGTGTATATTATATTTGCTAGAATCCTAATTTATGATCACACTAGAATCACATGTCACTTGTAATTGAAAAATGGCTCTATGCTTAGTGAACCATAATAATCCCCATAAATCAATAAGTTCATTTGGTATTCGTTCATGTACCACACCCCATACAAAGGTGAATATGACGATTTGGGTTCACTTGTAGCACCACACTAGCCACTTGTCTTTGCACCATCAAAAAATCCAATAGACATAGAATCATCTAAGTATGGACTAATTTGTATTTTATTAACTTATGCTTTCTTTCCTTTGCAAAATCAAAGAAGAAAACAATATAAATAGCACTAATAGAATACAAAGAGGGCATCTTGTCCTCAAAGATGGATTGATTTCTAGCTTTCCAGATATACCATATAATAAAGAGAGGGAGCTCTTTATACTTCATTGGTTTATTGAACTAGTCATACATACAACTTTGAAAATATGTACCTTCCTAGCCATCATTGAATTTCAACAAATTGCAAACTTCAAGCCATACCTCCTGGATAAAAGAGTAGTGAATAAACATATGAGTTATTGCTTCATTAGTTGCTTTGCATAAGGAACAATAGCCATGACCACTAAAAACCCTTCTAAGAAGATTGTCCCAAGTTAAAATTTTATTTTGGAGACACGGCCATAGAAAAATTTTAAGTTTTAAGGGATACATTATTTCCATAAAGGCCTAGACCACCATTTAGTCTCACTCGCCCCTGCTTCTTCAAAAAATACCTTATATGCATTATTAGCAAAGATAATTCCATTGGGTCCCTTCCACTCCCACACTAAAATATCCTATTTTTCAAAGAGTCTAATTCATGCTTGATTCAAATCTAATATAAAGAAGTTTTATTCTTGCACAAGAAAACTAGTCAAACCCAGATCAAAATCCATATACCAGTATGAAAGAGAATTATCACAACTTTGGGGATTTTTTGCTTACGCAAGAACATAATCCATCAATGAAAGATATCAAGGGATCATAAAATTTGTAATTTCTTTCACAACCCACAAAAGGATCAATGTCGATAACCATCTGATGACCATTCCCAATCTTCCAAGAGAGACATTCCCCCATCTTTGGGTGAGACTTGATTAGCACCCCTCAGACAATTGAAGAATTTGGACAAGATTTAAGAGGCTCCTAATCCAATACACAATTGAGCACTTCTTGATATATTTGTCTTTCAATACTTGACTCCAGATGCCTTCCCCAAAAATTCCTATCTAAAGACTCCTAAGGATTAATGTTGAATTTTAACCAGTCCAAGTTTTTGAGGCCCCAACCAACCAATTTTTTTGGACAAGATAAGATTTCCCAATTGGACAAGTGTAATTTATGACTAGAAGAATTACCAACCCATAGGAAGTGAAACATTCTTTTTGTAATGCCTTAAATAATAGACCCAAGAGTCCCAACCAAAGACATCAAATAGACAGGCATACTTTCTAAGACTAACCTAACAAGAATGACCCTACCCCCTAAGGGATAACCACATGAATGACCAATTAGTAATCCTTCTTTCAAATTTTTTGAGCAATTAGTACCAGTCCTCTTTTTTATAGCAATTAGGTTTTAAGAGGTACCCAAGGTACTTAAAACCCTCCTCCAAAAAATCCATATGATAAGGAAAAATATGATGAAATTGATCATAAATATCCTGATCAATACTATTATGCAGAAACATTGGTTTCTAAGCACTCACATCCATACCCGATTCTTTACAAAAGAGATTTATTATATTTAAAAAATTCTCCCACTCAACCAAAAAACCAATCCCAAATATAAAAACATCATCAACAAAAAGAAGATGAGGGGAAATTTTAATACCTTGGATTATTTTCTTCTTCTTTCCCTCACCTATAAGCCTACTCAGACCTTCAATAACTAGAAGAAACAAGAATTGAGATAATCGGCATCCCTGCATGAGCCCTCTACTACCCTTTAAGAAAGTTTTAGGAGAACCATTAACCAATATGGAAAAAATTCCAGATGAGATACATGTCATAATCCAACTCATCACTTCTACATGTAATCCAATATGAAGGAATACCAATCTCACGAAGGTCCAATCCACTTGATCATAGGCTTTAATCAAGTCCATTTTGAGAATTAGAGCCGGAATGTGTTTAGTCTTAATGGAATGAAGACTTTCTTGTGCTACCCCTATAGCATCCAAGATCTTTCTGTTTGAGAGACATGCAAACTGCTTTTTAGAAATGCACCAAGCCAGAATAGGTTAAATTCTATTTGCAATGACTTTGGATATTACTTTGTAAATCAAATTGCATAAGGAAATAGATTTGTAAACATTAAAAGAATATGGTTTATCCTTTTTTGGACTGAGGGATATGAAGGTAGCATTCACATTTCCAATCACATATCCTTTCAATCTTGATTCCTCAATTCCATCCAGTAGATCTTCTCCAACCACATCAAAGAAATAGAGAAAAAAGTCCATGGTCCAGCTGTTACACCCAAAAACTGTCCTAATGCTCAAATCCCTTGAATTCCCTGGCCTAAACATATTTTTGGAGTCTTATTGCTCAATCCTAGGAAGTATGACACACCTTGCTGCCTAGCACAGAGCATGAGATTGACTTGGGGGCTTTTGTCCATTGATAAGGTGCGTCGGTGGTGCCTATCGTCGACACCCCTATACCTTTTGCAGAGAGATTTAGCAGTCCAAAAAGGGTAAAAAAGAGAAAACTCGAGAAGTTTCTAGGGGAAATCTCTCATGGAGGATGATCCTAACTACTTAGGAAATCTGGCACTCAACCTCCTAGCCCCTAGGGATCATTCCCTACATTCCTCCCAAAATATCTCAACACATTTGGGCTTCCTTTGGCTTATAAAAGCAAGCCACATGGACCATGTGAGGGGGAGACCATGATAACACCTTTATGTTGTTGGATTCAAGTCTGGTATAGGAGGCAAAGAGAGAGTGGTTGGTTGTGAGTGATATGTTGCATAGTGTGTAGTGTATGTGTGAGTGTGTCAAAAGATCTTGTAAAAGTAAACCTTCAACATCAAGGCTTTGGTTGTGGCTTTATTTTCTCATCTTTAATACAAACATGTTTTCCTTTCTCATAAATGATTCATGTTGATATTGATTATTTATTACTAATTTCCTTGATCATTAGTATAGATCACTGATTTATCTTTTTGCTCTCATCTTTTGTCTTTTTTTTTTGTTCTTTGCAGGTACACTCAATCGCACAAGGATCTACAAAACAAGGGCAACCTTCCAAACTTGAGGTAAGGAGAACTTAACATTCAAGTAACTCAATCATCTAGGGAGATTATACATTGCTTTATCCTTTTGTTCTAGATCTGCCCCATGTAGGCTAGGGGAACAAACTGTGTTCGCACTAATTGAAATATTCCCAGTAACAAAATTGGCGACAATACTGGGAACATATCCAATCAGATCTAGAGTAAATCCAATCAAATCTGTGAATTTTTTATGTCACTTTTGATTACAAAATTGTGATTTTCTTTTCTTACTCCTTTAAAGATTTAAAGTGAGTGATCCACCTTACTACACTTCCATTTTCCTTATATGGTTTGTGTTTTTGCTTACCTTCATTCCAGCTTGATCTACATTGGTTTATCATGCAAGTTATTTGGCTTTTTTGTTCTCTATTTTCGACGACGCACCTGGGTGTGCTTAACAGAGGGTTGGACCCCTGTTGATGCCTATTGCCTACTTCCATCCTGCATCACTGACACCTATTTTTGAAAAGCATAGTGCGTCGATGGTGCTTCTCAGTAGAAGACAAGGTGTGTCGATTGACTCCCGACGCCCTGGTGTAACCCTTCAGAGTTCGGTGAGGTAAGCCATCTCTAGCTCTAATGATTGTCTTTGAAAATTTTTGTTTCTCTTTTGGTTTTTGTCAATATTTATTATGTCTTACTGACATGTCTGATAATGTGTTTAGTCTAAATTTCTTCTTTGGTTTTAGATCTCAAGAGTTTGTTAGTAGAAAGCTTTGAAATTGAAAGTTTTGTGTGGAATTCAGTCTTGGGTTTATAGTTTGTCCATTGATCTTCTGAAAGATGTTCTTAGATATATAGGGAAGGAAAGCGTTGTAGTTTCTTGGACTCTATTGTGTGTGACCTTTTTCCCTTTACCGTTTCTTTTTCAAATTACATCAAAAACAACAATAATTTGTTTGCTTTTATTGCTTTGGGTTTGCTTGAGTGATTAAGAGTTTTCTTTTTTGGAGTTGATTAAGAAAGTTTAGGCATTTAGACGTTAAAAACATTTATTTCCTTCTCATCTCAGAGATCTCTTAGGCTTAGTATTGGAAATTGTTGTGTGTTTTGGAAATATTTCGAAAGATTGAAGGTGAATTGTTGAAAGTTGCATAGCATTATTGTTTGAAAGAGAAAAAAAAAGTCTCTCTCTTACTCTAGGTAGAGTTCATCGAAGAGAAAAATTACATTCCATATAGATCTATTAATATTGCAAATTGATCAACGTTCCACAAACATTCACTAACCATCAAGATAAAATTGGATGGTAGCTTAGATTAAAATATTTAGTAATTTGAGTGATAGGTTAGAAGACGTGTTCTAACGTTTATAAACAATGGAGTTGTCATTTCTCACCTACACTGTATCTTGGGGATCATGGGGTTCTTCCACGTATCAACCAGTATATCGAACACCTTTTCACGTACCCTTGAGGCATATCGAAAGGTTCTTCATGTACTCGGTATTATATCGGAAGACCCCTTTTGAATGGTTGTGCACCAGACAACACTAACAAGGATTTGATCCCCCACGTACCTTGTGTATATCAGGATACCCTCCTAGGAAACCTATACCAACTAAGAAAATCCATTTGTTTGTCTTGTTGGATCAATACACCGATAACAACACTCGAGGACCTACTATGCACGTGTTGTCCACATAGTCGGGTATGCAGGGAAGGGTACGGTTCCAATCCTCTTTGTTGTGTTTTCCTATTGGACCCTGCGGTATATCATGAGTTGCGACAACTTGACAATCCTAGTGAGGAACCAAATTTCATCAACCCCTCCTATCACTTAAGTTTTCTTGCGGCCTTAGCTTACGTAGGATTGTTTGTGTGTGATCTCTTCTTTTGATAAACCTTTAGAGTAGAAGTTTTCGGCCAGCATTATGGTTGAGTTACATGTGAGATGATCTCATAGGTTACAGTGTTTACAACCTAACTTTCCTCCTATCATGGAAGAAAGAGAAGGGTAAACCATGGACTAACCAACTACGGTTGATTCACATGTAGAAGGAATTTCGGTTATTGAATATGGGGAAGAAAATTTTTCCTTTGAAAATACACCCACTCCAATGATAGTTCAACAACCTTTTGCATAAGATACAACTTTCATTTTCATACAGAAGGTCAATCTGGTGCACGATACTAGGTTTTTACCCATCCATCAGATGACATTGTGGCATCAAAATTTGGTCCAACTGCTTCTTTTTGGGAGACCTCTTTAGGATAGGCCATCTCTCAATACATGACCACTAGCTTACCTTATGTTACCCCCCCTTGAGAAACTAGATTTGTTGCAAAATATGAGATCCTTGGGCCTGTTCATGAGACTCTTACTCATTTATGCAAAATCGGGGATAACCTAGGGCAAATAAGTTTATCTCCCTTCCTAGCTCATTCAAGAATGACTAGTCCGGAATATTGTGCTCATTTACCATCTCATGTTGCTACTAACCAAGGGCCACTAGTTTAAAATGTGGTTACTTATGATACAAGTCAACCCTCCATCCCCGCCCTACCGGCTGAAAATCTCCCATATGTTTCTAATTCTCCTGTACCTTCCACGACTGGGGGGCAACCCCCAGCTCAAGTTACTTCGTCATCCAAGGGAACTATTTCCAGTATGGGGAAAATTTTCGTTGTAGGGCAACCAGTATTTGGTGTACCTTCCACGAATACCAACATGGCTATCCCCTCTTCTAGTACGGATCATCCCTAATGGGCTCAACCTACTTTTAGCCAACCCTCATGGGGATATACCTATCCAAGAAATCAACCACCTATAGTCAATCAAAATTATCAACCTATAGCATCGAGAGTTGTTTACCCCAGAATTCCTTACCCTTGAAGTATGAATCCCCCATGGGGGCAATCTAATTGCTCAAATTCCCCTATATCTGGGGGACCACCTATCAATATTATTGGGGGATATGGAGGTCCACCTTTGGGACTCCCACCATGTGGAGGCCCATTGTTTAGAGGTCCACCAACTATAGTCCCACCATTTGGAGGTCCACCATCTGGAGGCCTACCACCTAGAGGACCTCCCCCACCCTTCCCCCCGCTTGGAGGGCCACCACCCAGAGTCCCGCCATTTGGAGTTCTACCTACCCCCAGCGGCCCACCACCTGAAGGACCCTCAGGAGGTTCATTTGTTAATCAACCACTACTGGTCCACAAATGCCTTATCAATATTACTAGTACCCTCAACCTAATCAACAATTACCATTTCTGGCTACCTTAGCTTTTCTAGATCTATCGAGATTGATCAACGACCCCATCCACCATGATCCCTCATGGCTAGCTATGCCTATTAAGTTGCCCTCTAATATACCAAAATTTGATGGTAAACCCAATAAAGACCCTAAGAACCTTGTGATGACATATCATTTGTGGTGCTCATCCAATTCTCTAATGGATGGTTCCATCTGTTAGATATTGTTCCATAGAACTCTTACCAGGGTTGCCACAAAGTGGTATATTGAGTTGCCTCATCATTCCTTTTGGGATTTCAACACCTTAGCAATGGCCTTTTTGATGCATTTTTAGTTGACAATCCAATTTGAAACAGGTACAGATCTCTTAACCTCACTTTGACAAACCACTTCCACCCATATCTCAGATCATATACTTGAGTGGCTACGACGAGGTAGATTAATAAAAGCTCTCATTCCCGATCAATTACTCACCGATTGGTTTACCAAATATTTAATTCCACCCATTGCTAGGGATGTTTCCATGGGAGGTGTTGTTACCGAGGAGCATGTTATTAGTCGTTCTCATTTCCTTGACTTGTATTTTCCCAGTCATGCACTATGTATGACTTAATCCCCCATGCTCCTCGTCCTACTTTCGATCCTTCAAGACCTTCGACGGAACCACCCGCCAATGGCATTCTTGGTTTTGTCCAGACACAGTCGACGAAAAAATCATCTAAAAAACAAAACCAACCCAACACAACTACTAATCAAATTGTTTTTAATCCCAAGACTACTTCCCCTCTTGTTGTTTTTACCGAAGTGAATGTGGTCCAATCCTCATATTCTTCGGGAACAAAGAAGAAAGGAAAGAATAAATCCAAGAAATATGAGAATCAACAAGAAGGTAATAAAACACAAAACCTTGATGTTGAATCCAATAATAAGAGAAATACAAAGTTTCCCTGCCTTATATGTGGAGGTGACCACTTCACCAAAGAGTGTCCTCATCATGAGGAGGTCAGTAAATTTCTTAAAAACGCCCCTTCCCTGATAGTTTTAATAGATCCTTTACCCACCTAACAACAATTGATTAACCATCATTATTTTCGTGGGTCTTCTTTGTCATCTATAGATGAAGTTAAAATGATGTCGAGTGGATCGGTTAGTCTCACTAATATATCCCAAAGTTATGACCCTCCATCGGAGAAAAAGACTGATAATGCTCCAAAAGATAAAACTTTAGCTTCCATCCCTACTCTTACCAATGGTCTTCAAATTGAAAAACCTGTTCTTGACACAATTCTCTGGCCACATAAGAGTACGATTCACAAATCGGTATTTAATCCTAACACACGTGTTGCCCAATACTACAACATAGTTGAATATCTGGGTCAGGCACCATGTGCTATGTCGACCTTCGAAGTACTTCAAACATGTCCTGCACAACAAAAGAAATTACTGTCGGTCCTCGAAGCTATGGATCCTAAACATAACAACATTATCACCTTCAAACTGGATGACTTCAAGTCCAGGCTCTCCCATCAATTAGCTTTCCAATTATCTATGAAAGTTATTGGGAAGATAATACGTCGCACCATATTGGAAAAAGGTGCCTCGAATTCGGTCATGTCTTTATCTTGCCAGAGAGCTATTGGATCCCCGAATATTAATCATTCTCCCATGATATTAAAGGTCTTTGATCGACATGGTTTTCAACATTATGGATTACTTTCCTCCCTCCAGGCCGAACTAGGGGGAAAATCAATGTCGATCCACGTTGAAGTTGTCAATGCTACTTTAGATTACAATATCCTTCTAGGTCGAAACTAGTTCTATGAAATGCAAGTTGTCGCTTCATCTGTATTTTGGGTAGTCCAGTTCCCATTCCAAGGGAAGATAGTCACAATTGACCAATTAGATTTCTATTCTCTAGACAAAAGTTCCAATTCTACGAACAATGTTCCACTCCTGGCTTCCTCGGCCTTGCAGTATCAAAACATAGGAGTAGGTATTCTTAAATATTCCTCGCTTATGGGAGTCTTCCCATTGAATAGCCCTCCATCTACTTCACATGTTGTTTTTGTGAACATGATCTCAACTTCGAGCTACGACACCCTATATAAAGGAAAATCAAGTGTTGATTCAACACCATTAAGTTATTTTGAAGAATCTTACCAGGCTATCCAATCCACTAGTGACCCCACCATCAATGATCATTTCTTCGTGGCATCCGACTCATATCACTTACCATATTGGTTAGATTCCCCCCCATATATGGATTATCTTTTGCATACTCTTTCATCTGATGAGTCTATCATGGAATTCGTGTCTTTAGACGAGATGCCTTGAAAGATAGTCATCATTGATCCTGTTTCCTTCCTAATTACCCTATGGTAGAGGACCATTTTGAAACAATGGTTTGATCTGATATTGTAATAGATCCTCGGTCACTAGTTATCATCCAAAATGTTGAGTCTGAGGGTAATCTGAGTAACATTACTAAGGCCATTTCAGTCGATATATCAGTGAAGCCCGGAGTTGTAGAAAAAATCCACATAGGCCAAAATTCTTCTACTTCAGAACTTGAGTCTTATACGACCCTTTTTAAGGAATTCAAATATGTTTTCACATGAATGTATGAAGAAATTCTAGGGATAGATCCTTCGATTGTGGTTCACGAGATCAGGACTTACCCTTATGCGAAATTGGTTTGTTAGAAGTTACGACAGGTTCATGCACGGAAAGCAGTACCCATTAAGGAACAAATTGAGAAACTTCTTAAGGTTGGGTTCATTTACCCCATACCTTTCACAGGATGGGTGTCCAATATTGTCCCCATGAATAAAAAGCAGGGCACAATTAGGGTTTGTATCGATTTATGGGACCTTAATAGGGCTTGTCCTAAGGACAACTTCCCTACTCCTTATATCGATCACATCATTGATAATTGCGCCAAGAGCATCGTATTTTCATTCATGGATGGATTTTCTGCTATAATCAGATAGAGATACTCCCATCTAATCAACATAAAACAACCTTCATTTTGTTATGGGGGACCTTTGCCTATAAGAAGTTACCTTTCGGTTTAAAGAACGATGGTGCTACTTTTTAACGCGCTATGTCTTACACTTTCCATGGAATCAAACATATTGTGGAACCTTACCTTTATGATTTGCCTTCTCACTTGCAGCAGCGAGATCACCATGATGACCATCTCAAAGCCATTTTTTTTAGGTGTCACCATTACAACATACAATTAAATCCACATAAGTGTGTTTTTTGTGTCGAGATTGGAAAACAATTTGGTTTCATCGTTTCCATGGATGGCATCCATGTAGACCCACTTAAAATTGAAGCCATCTTGGCCTTATCCCCACCTACGAATGTTACTGAACTCCAAAATTTGCAAGGGAAGGAAATCTTTTTACGTCAATCCATTTGTAACTACTTCGAAAAGACCCATGGTTTCATCTGTTTATTAAAAAAGAAAACACCCTTTGTTTGGGATGACCTTGTGCAACACGCATTCAACACTCTCAAACATGTCATTACACACGCACCGGTCCTGCAACCACCCAATTATACCAAGGACTACTCCTTGTATGTGGTTGCATCATTATCCACCATCGACATGGTACTCATTCAAACATATTAACATGACCATGAACATGTGATCTACTACCTTAGTAAGAGTCTTATGGACTCTGAGACCCATTATTCACATGTGGAGAATTTAGCTTTGTCCACGATCATTACGGTCTAGAAATTTCGTCACTACATCTTGCTTCATACAATCACAGTATACGTAGATTCATACCCCATGTATTACATCTTGACTCGTCAAGTGCTTGGGGGCAAATATTCTCGCTGGATTGTTATGCTCTAGGAATTTGAGTTAGAATTTATGAAATCTAGTTCTAAGAAGTCCCTCATCTTCACGTAGCTTATGTGTGACCTTCCTTGTATTATTGAGGATACATAACCCTTTGACTCATTGTTGAATGAATCATTGTTGCTCATTAGTATGTCTGGACCCTAGTATGGAGACTTGATCCTCTATCTCCAGACTCAACTCTTCCACCTCGATGCAACCCGAGACAAACATCGTCATATTTGTCATCACACTAAGGATTATCTTACATTAATGATACATTGTACTGTTGTAGCATTGATGCAATTTTGCGGCGTTGCTTAATTCACGAAGAGGCGAAAGTAGTTTTAAATGACTGTCACTCTAGAGCTTGTGGCAGTCATCTTTCTGGGATGGCTACTGCCCAGAAAATTTTACGCACTGGGTACTTTTGGCACTTGATCTTCAAAAATTGTATGGAAGCCATCAAAAAATGACTACCCTGTCATCTTTTCACATCCAAAAAGTGCACCCACCTTGGTCCATTGCATCCCATCATAGTTGTTGGTCCATTCACGAAATGGGGCATTGATTTCATGCACTATAATCCTACCTTAGTCGAGGGGCATGGTTACATCATTGTAGTCGTGGATTACTTTACAAAGTGGGATGAGGCTATGCCTACATATGTCAAAGACAAAAAAAACTGCTACCCTATTTCCTTTCAATCACATCAACGCTAGATTTGGAGTCCCTGAGGTTATTGTGACCAACCACACTTCACATTTTCAAAATAAAATGATGTTGAAACTGAGTGCTAAACTAGGTTTCTGCCACGACAATTCTACACCCTACTACCCGCAAGCTAATGGCAAAGTTGAAGCCATCAACAAAGTGTTGAAAACTATTCTTCAATGGATGGTATGACGAGCCAAATCCAGTTGGCATTTGCAACTATTCTCCACATCATGGGCCTATAGGACTATTGTTAAAACATCCATTGGCTTCAAACCTTTTTAGTTAGTGTATGGGTTGGAGGCTACTCTTATGAAATAATGTGAAATCCCTTCTCTAAAGCTTGTCATAGAATTGCTACCCAAAACCCTTCTGGAGGAAGAATAGTTCTTATACTTAAACAAGCTCGATGAGACTCATCGAGACGCCACCTTGGCAAATGAGGTGCATAAACTACGGATTAAATCTCAATAATGGTGAATGTTGAATTGTACATGAATGCATGTTGAATGCTTCTACTATGTATATCAATGATTAATGCATCATAGTATGTTTAATGGGTTTTAAGTATCATGCTTCAGCATTATATGTATGTATGTTCTTGTTCATGGGGCTAGATGCATGGATGATTGATGTATGTTAGCATTCTCTTCGTCGGTCGGAGGGTCGGGGACATTACAGTGTGGTATCAGAGCTCTAGTTGCAGCATGGGCCTGAATAGGCCGTGAAGATGCAGTGACAGAGATTATACTACAGCAATTAGGCCTCGGAGGGCCATGAAAAGATCAGTTAACAGAGGCAGGTTGCCTACTGCCCAGAAGAAACCAGGAGAAACGGTGAATCACAGGAAAATTCATAAATTTTTCTAAGTCCCAGAATTATCGGCTCATCGAAAAACTTAGTGAGAAATTCTCTCGATGCAGTGGAAGAATTATTCTGAAGACCACCCGACGCTGACCATCGGTGATCAGCGCCACTTAGTTGAAGGAATCATCGATGACACATCGACGGAGGATAGTAGATTGATCAGCGACATAGAGGAATTTTGGAAAAAAATTGACGAAGTAATGGAATCATCGGCAATCGGCGATGATTAGTTGATCGCATCACCGACGCTCAGTTGATCATGTTGTCGATGCGGTGAAATTTTTGCGACTACATTGGAAGAGGTTAGATGATCTTACACCGCCGTTGCGGGTGGCTAGACAACTATGCTTCCGACAGGTAGAACCTCCGACCGCCGATGCCACAGAGGATAGTTAATTCGACGGCCGATGCGGTGGAAGATAGAGGAGGAAAGTTCTAAAAAAAATTCTAAGGCACGAGAATGTCAGCCATCGAAAAATGTTAGTGGTATTCATTGCCGATGAACAGCGGAAGGAATTAGTGGTTCAAGCGCTATCGTTGCGGAAGCCTAGTGCACTATTTCTCCGACGAATACAGGTTCCACTTGTCAATGCCGTGATGATTGTGTTTCAGTCGCTAATCAAAAATTGTTAGTTGATGCGACGACGTATAGGGGAAGATGGAGCCGACAGAGTCGACGAAAGATAAAGGAAGCTCTCACCGACAGATGGTTAAACGAATCAGTGAAGACTAAGAGATGGTTGAGCAGATGAAGCAGCGGAAAAGAAGACTAAAGAGAAAATTTTGAAAATTTTTCTAAGTCGTAGAATCATCGGCCATCGGCAATGATTATTTGATCACATCGTCGATGCTTAAATGATTTAGTTGCCGATGAGCTACGTCAGATAAAATTAGTTGATTGGGAATTCGTCGTTGCGGATGGCTAGAGGACTATCCCTCCAACGGATAGCGTCCCAACCGCCAATAGGCCCACGGCTGTGAAAGACATAGAAAGATCAAGGGCCACCGTTGCGGAATCCGAAAGGACTAACCGCCCGACACCCAATACATCCGACTGTCGATGCAGTGGATTAGTTGGTTTCGCCGACGATAAAGTCCGAATTGCTAGATGATTATGGAGCCGATACGGCGGATGAAATTAGGCCAACGGATCATCGATAAAACTCAGAATGGTAGAGCACTACAGGCTGATACGACAGAAGGAAATAAACAAGCAACCCACTGACACAGCGGAGAAAATTACATGTTCTAGTCGCCGAAACGCCGGAAGGTTAGTAAGGAGAAGACCCGATGAGCAGTCTTTGGCATTGCCGATGGAGATCGGAGGTTTAGTCGATTTGATTGCCGAAATGCCGCAGAGTTAGTAGGGAAGAGACCCGACTAGAAGAAAATTTTGAAGATTTTGTTGAGGTCGTCGGAAAATTGTTAAGGATCAGGCCGCAAATTGGAGGGAATCGAAGGATTGTAAATTCGCCATTGCGGCTAACCAAGGGACTGCGCACACAATGAATAACGTGTCCGACTGCCGATACCGCGGAAAACCTTAGCTAATGAAATCGTCGATGGATAGACCTTGGCATCGTCGTTACAAATCGGAGGGTTAGATCACTACGGACCCAACACGCTGGAGAGAAATAAACGAACAAACCACCGATGAGCTAGGTGTTTTTACCACCGAAGTATCAGAAAGATAGCTGGAAGGAGGTCCAATTGGGCCAAAGGAGATTTGGGTTTTTCGAGGAAACTTCTCAGGGATTTTTCAAGCAGTTTTCATCTATCTTTCAGTAGGATTTCAGCAGATTATCAGTGGTCACAGGGCTGAAAAGGAAGAGAGAAAAAATTTCTGTTTTAAGCAACATTGTTCTTTTATGAAATTCCAGAAGAGGAAGGTAGGTAGTTTTGATTATATTAATGATATGCATCTAACTGTTTGCTACTAACACATTTGCAGAATCATAGACAACTTCCAACAGCAGTATTTTAGAAATTGCAGTGTGGTAAAGCAATAGGTGGTTCAGTCATGAGAACCCATGATGGGTATGATGCTCGGGATTCCTACGAGCATGCAAGAATTGTCATGGCAGAAAATGTTCGTAATGGAAATGATGACATAGAGTCTAATGGAAGAATATTCCAGGAGACACCGTCCGAGGTTGCAGCCACCATGGGAAGCTTGATTAAAGCCCAGGAAGAGCAGCATCAGTTGAATGCTTCCATGTTGCAGAGTTTGACAGATTTGCAGAGAAAGCTAGATTCTGGACGAGGTACATCAAGACCAGAAGGCAGTAAGAGCAGCGCTAGGAGAAGGAGAAGAACTTCTAGTGGATCATCTGATTCTGAAGAATCCAGTGGAGATACAAGTTCATCTTCTCGTAAAAGGAAAAGAAGAAGGAACCATAGGGATCACTCTCGAGATGAATTTAGGAAAGCTAAACCTCCTACATTTGATGGTGAGATAAAGACTAGACAAGAGGCTGAAGCTTGGCTTCTTGGGATAAAGAAGTACTTTCAAGTGCGGGATTATTCAGGAAACATGAAGGCAAGAGTTTCCATATTCAATCTGTATGGAAGAGCATCGATTTGGTGGGAACACTTTAGGCAAGTAAAGAATATCAGTGAAAGGAAACTGAAGTGGAAACAGTTCAAGAAGTAGTTCAGGCAGAAATACCTCTCTGACAGGTATTATGATGACAAGATTAAGGAGTTCCATGAGCTGAGATTGGGACAGCAGACCATGGATGAATATGCCAATAAGTTATTGGAATTGTTAAGGTATGTTCGGTACATTAGAGATGAAAAAGTGAAGGTCCAATGGTTTCTGAGTGGATTGCCTCAAGCCTGCAAAAATAGAATTGAGTTTTATGAACCCAGAACTCTTGAAGAAGCCATAAGGAAGGCTAAGTATTGCTATGAGCAAAGTAAAGGTAAACCTGATTACCATAAGGCATGGAAGGACAAGAAGAATGAGAAGTTTGACCAAAGAAGGAAAGGTTTCAAACCTTCTAGATTCAGGAATCAGCAGAAGCAGCCATCCCAAGCTGCGAGTAACCCAGTTGGAGTGACAGGTGGAAATTCTAAAGAGCCACAACAAAATAAAGGTCCACTCAAATGTTGGAAATGTGAAGGACCCCACCTGCGCAGATATTGTCCGCTTGAGAATAAAAGTGCAAGGCCAGCTTACAACATTCAGGAAGCAGAGACAGTGGGCCAAGTAGCAAGGGTAGTCCCTAGAATTTATGCAGCACTGGAGGACCACCAGGCAGATCACCAGTTAACTGTGGTTGAAGTTGCAGGTAAGATTGTTGAACAATCTGTTTCTATTTTGATTGACCTTGGTTCTACTCACAGTTATATCACTCCTAGGGTAGTGGAGAGTTGTGATTTTAAGAAGGTCAAGCATAGGAAACCTTGGTTAGTTCAACTAGCCACTGGAACCAAGAGAAAGGTTAGTGAAGTAGTGGAGAAATGTCCATTAGTTATGAATGGATTGATCACTTGTGTGGATCTGAATGTTCTACCGCTTGGTTCCTATGATGTCCTCATTGGCATGGATTGGTTAGAGGCTCATAGAGTAAAGCTTGATTGTTATAACAAGACTTTTGAATGCACGAATGAAGAAGGAAACCCAGTAGTTGTGAAAGGTATTCCGAAGGTAATTTCAGTAAGACAGGTTTCAGTAATGTAGTTGAAGAAGTTCTATAGGAAAGGTTTCCAGTTGTATGCAGCTCATATTCTGGAACCAACCAAAGATGAAACTCCTAGGTTGGAGGACTATCAGGTGCTACAGGAATTCAAGGATGTGTTTCCTGATGAGATTCTAGGACTTCCTCCAAAGAGGGACATTGATTTCACCATTGACCTTATGCCAGGAGTAGCACCAATGTCCAAGACACCCTACAGGATGAGTACACCGGAGATGTTAGAGCTGAAGATGCAACTGCAAGAGTTGTTGGAAAAGAAGTATATCCGACCAAGTGTGTCTCCTTGGGGAGCACCGGTTCTATTTGTGAAGAAAAAAGATGGTACACTCAAGTTATGTATTGATTACAGGTAGTTGAACAAGTAACTGTGAAGAATAAATATCCTTTGCCTAGGATTGATGACATTTTTGATCAAATGAGAGGAGCAAAGGTATTTTCCAAGATTGACTTGAGGTCTGGTTACCATTAGGTGAGAATCAAGGATGAAGACATTCATAAGACAACCTTCATGACAAGGTATGGGAATTATGAGTTTGTAGTGGTACCATTTGGTCTCACCAATGCACCAGCTACATTTATGTGCCTTATGAACAGTGTCTTCAATAAGTATTTGGACAAGTTTGTTCTTATTTTCCTTGATGACATTCTTGTTTATTCTAAGAATGAGGAAGAACATGAAGAGCATTTGAGATTGACATTGCAATTGCTCAGGGAACATCAGTTGTATGCAAAACTGAGCAAGTGTGACTTCTACAGAGATAGAATTCAATATTTGGGTCACATTATCTCATAAGAGGGTATATCAGTAGACCTTGAGAAGATTGAAGCCATTATGAATTGGCCTACTCCAAGAAATGTGACAGATGTAAGATCTTTTATGGGACTTGCAGGATACTACAGGAGATTCATTGAGGGATTTTCCAAAGTTGCACATGCCATCACTTCTTTTCAAAAGAAGGGGATAAAGTTCGAATGGACTTCGAAGTGTGAAGAAAGCTTCCAGCGGTTGAAGAATCTTCTCACCAGTGCACCAGTATTGAAATTTGCAGATCTAGAGAAAGATTTTGTGGTATGTACCGATGCATGTGGGCAAGGGCTGGGAGGAGTCCTTGTGTAGGACAACCACGTGATATGTTATGAGTCAACCAAGTTGAAGGAGCATGAGTAGAACTATGCCACTCATGATCTCGAGCTTGCAGCCATAGTACATGCTCTCAAGATGCGGAGACATTACTTGATAGGTAGAAGATTTGAACTCAGAACAGACCATTGTGGTCTGAAGTATTTGTTTGATCAGCCTACTCTGAATGCTAGGCAAGCGAGATGGCTGGAATTTTTATGTGAGTTTGATTTTGAAATCAAGCACATAAAAGGGAAAGAGAATAAGGTAGCTGATGCACTTAGCAGGAAGGTACAGGAAATGCATGTGGCATATCTTAGTATTTTCCAATCAGATTTGAGGCAGCGGATTGTTAATCATGTTGCTAGGGATGAATTGTATGAGCAGGTAAAAGACAAATTGCAACAGCAAAGTCTTGAGAAGAAGTATGAAGGATATAAATTGGAAGAATATGGACTTATTACTTATAAAGGCAGAATTTGTATCCCGAATGTAGCAGATTTGAGGAGGATTGTTATGGATGAAATCAATCAAGCTCTGTATTCTGGTCACCCGGGATATCAGAAGACAATTTCTACAGCTAGAAAGCAGTACTTTTGGCCATGAATGAAAAAGGACATAGCTGAATATATTTCAAGGTGCATGAAATGTCAACAAGTTAAGGTTGAGCATCAACATCCAGTAGGCTTGTTGCAGCCTTTGCCGGTTCCGGAATGGAAATGGGAAGTAATTTCCATGGATTTTATTACAGGATTGCCGATGACTTGGAGACAACATGATTCCATCATGGTTGTGGTAGACAAGTTGACAAAAGCAGCACATTTTATACCAGTGAAGTCTACGCATAAGACTGATGACATTGCAAAGATCTTCATGAAGGAGATTTTCAAATTGCATGGATTGCCAAAGGCAATAGTTTCTTACAGAGATGTCAAGTTCACTTCCAATTTTTGGAAGGGGTTGTTTGCAGATTTGGGTACAAAGCTAAACTTCAGCATTGCATACCATCCTCAGACAGATGGGCAGACAAAAAGAGTTAATCAGGTGCTTGAAGATATGCTTCGCATGTATGTGATGGACAAACCAACCAAGTGGGAAGATTACTTGCACTTGGTAGAGTTTGCTTACAATAATGGACAACAGGCATCCTTAGGGATGAGTTTGTATGAAGATTTGTATGGAAGAAGGTGTAGGACACCAGTGACTTGGGATAACCTAGTGGACAGGGTTGTGCTTGGACCAGAATTGCTCAAGGAAATGGAGCAAGAGGTTGTAAAGATCAGGCAGAATCTGAAAGCAGCACAGGACAGACAGAAAAGCTATGCAAATAAGCATAGGATGAACAGAGAGTTCAGTGTTGGGGATCATGTCTACCTCAGATTCAAGGCCAAGAAAAGTTCCTTGAAACTTGGAAGTTGTGCCAAGCTGTCACCTAGATATTGTGGGTCGTTTGAAGTGCTTGAAAGAATAGGGCATGTTGCATATAGACTTGCATTGCCTACTAGTACTATAGCTCATAATGTTTTTCATGTTTCTTTGCTTAAGAAATATGTACATGATTCTAACCATGTGATAAATTGGGATGTGATTCAGGTGTAACCCGAGGGAGAGTTCCAAATCGAGCCAATGCGCATCCTCGACAGGAAGGTCACAATGCTCTGGAACCGAGCCATAGGGCAGGTAAAGGTGCAATGGGAGCACTATGGACCTGAATAGGCTACATGGGAGTTGGAGGATGCCATGCGATTGGAAACCCCATTTTTGTTCAATTCTGAGGAACACTGAAGGGGTACCAGTGTAGCATTTTGTTCAATTTTGTAAAGCACTGAGGACAGTGCTATTGAAGGGGGAGGGGAATGTAACACCCCGATTTCGACCCCTATGCATTAAATATACATGATACATATATACACATTGTAAATAATCATGGTGCGGAGCTAAAGGCAAAGGCCCACCATATATTTGGTTATGTTATGTTTCGGATTGGAATTGTCACCGATGGTATATCGGGGCATGCGGCATACATATTAAATTATGGCATCATATAAATATGCATTTTTTAATTAAATAAACCCAACCAGCTATGTTCACTGCAGCCAAATTGAGAAGGGGCATGATTCATAAGGATAAGGAAGGGGAATGTTAAACCTTGAACCATGGGGGGGAAAATCCATGTGTCACCACCTTGTTTGTTCTATTGTTAGTTGGGGCATCTAATTGCTGGCAGGAAAACCACTACGCTCACGCCTGCACTCTATCCATGACGCGCCTTTTGGGTTGCAAATGGTCTATCCACTATCCCAATCATGAGCTGTTTGTTTTCCCTCACGCTGAGCGGAGTTAAAAGGTTCCACATTCCATTGTGTGGGGGTTCGTTCTCCTCTTCCCCACGGATTGCTGGCTTACAGGTTGGTTCTTCCTTTTCTCATGGAGTTGTAGTCTACGGTTGTGTTCATCCTCCTGTTCACGCATAGAGTTGGTGTCTTTTCCACCATTGGCAGACTGTGTAACATTCTGTTACTCCATTGTGGAATCGTGGCTGTGTTTCTTCCACAGTTTCATTGGCTGCATCTTTTTCCCTAATGCATAGATTGGGAGTGTGTTCCCTTCCATTTCTGTTTGAGTAAGTTCTCCAACGATTGCATTGGGGATTGTGTGCTATGGGTTCATGGTTGTTCGTGGGCTGTTGTTGCCACGATTGCTTGGTTGTGTTTTTCCCTTGTGTTTTGGTTGCTGTAGGTTGTTGTTGAATCATTTTGGCCATGATAGGGAAAAGAACGATTCAGGGAGTTGTTTTCCCCTGTTAAAGCTTGAATAGCTGTTTTGCTGCATGCACACAGTGGTTTTGTCCTCGGACTGCATTGGAGTGGTGAATGAGGGCCTAATGTGCTTGATAAACCTGGTGGGTTGGGAACCACACAGACGGAGCTAGTGGGCTGGCTTTCTTCTCCACAACCCCTGAATATCACTGGAAGGGAGATCATGGTATGAGGGATTGCGTTGTAGAGAAAGGACTAATTTCCTTGTGTTGGGTGTGTGTGGGTGTTATAGAATCCAGGCTGGTTCTGGTGTCGGTGTCTATAGCTCTTCAATGAGCTCACCGGCTTAGCATTTAGCCTTTCCCAGCTCCTGGATGGCTTGATAAACCCAACCTTGTTGGCTTGGCTGATCTGTTGTTCGCTTGATAAACCCAACTGTGTTGGCTTGGCTAAACTATGTACCCTTGTGGTGTTGTTATCCTTGGCTATGTGTGAGCCTGCTAGTTCCTTATTCCTTGGGGAATCATTCCCGGCTCGGGGGTGGCAGCATTGCTGAGAGATTAAAGAGCACGCGGCCTATGGTTGGGCAGAACGTTGCAACAATGTAGCTAGTTGCGAGACAAATTCTCTATGAGATAAGTATTCTTACCTAACTTGTGTCTGCAATTGTATTTACCATTGATGAATGATGATGTACATGCTGAATGCTGAATTTTATATGACTGCATGTTGTTTGCTTCCACTATGTATATGAATGATTAATGCATCGTAGCATGTTTAATGGGTTTTAAGTATCATGCTTCAGCATTATATGTATGTATGTTCTTGTTCATGGGGCTAGATGCCCGGATGATTGATGTATGGTAGCGTGCTTATCGTCTGTCGGAGGGTCGGGGACTTTACACCCTCCACATTCCTGACAACCATATCCTTCACTGCTCCTCGCCTCTCTATGGGTGAGGTTCCTGCTGGACGGGAAGGTCCTATGTCTACACAACAACATTGTATGCCTCAATATCACTCAAAATAAACAAAAGAATGAAATATAACATAAAAATAAAAACACATGCAATGGTATTCTCCTTACCTTGGTCATTCCACTGATCGCTTTTAGGCAATGGGAGGTCAAGGTCACCCTTGAAGTCCGCTCATATAGGCGTAGTCCTCAACCATCAGTAGTTGGCCTCATAGCCAACAAAAAAATAATGCACCATAAGTGACGGTGGGCCCTCCACAACCACCATGTCGGGCCATGGCCTCAACCCATCTCAACATCCTAGGATCCTCTGCATCCATCTTGTTCAAAGGCACCTACGGTCACATCAGTGGCACCCGTTCAAGGAAGAAAAACACCACTAAGCCCTGTACCTAAACTGTTTTAGTTCCCCCCTCTGACACTTCATCAATTGATCCTTGAGGCTGACTAGTATCCCCTCACACCAGTTGAATATGGTAGGAGCCATACATTCCACCGCATACAACATGTGACCACAAGTGATCTGGTGTGCAACCCTGCTGCCCGCTACCTTCTTTATCATGAAGGCCACAGTCCTCAAAGGTCAGTCTACAATATGTTTGATAGGGATATTTCCTCCATGGGATCTACTCCTAATCACACATTATTCATCCATGAGATCATCCACATACATCTCTCCACCCCTCGGACCTGTAAGTACCACTGGACTCCCCCTACAGGATAATCCAGTCAAGAAGTAGATTTCCTCGACATCGATGGTCAATATATGTGTCCTGACCTAAAAATTATGATGGTTAGGATCCCACATCCAGATCAAGTACTCCAACAACCGCACACATGCCCTCATCCCTAGGACCCTAAAGTATTTTAGGAGCCCGCATTCTCTCAAGGCTCTTACGATCATGGGATTGTTTGTCGCTTGGGTGTCATCAAGCTCATGCTCCTGTTCTTTTCATATCACCATATTGGGAGTCAAATTCCTGTAAAAAATCAATGGAACATCCATTAAACACTTGCTAGACACAAAATCAAGAGGTGGAATCTAAAAATCTTGCTCATTTTTTGGTTTTTTTAGAGGCCCTTGCCGTCAATGCTTGTTCCCCAAGAAAACAGAGCAATGATGCTCGTTCCCCAAGGGAACATAGTGACGATGCTCTTTCATCTAAGAGATAGAGCGCCTTTGGCACTCTTCCTCCTTTCGAGGGGTGCATCGACGCACCTCCCGAAAGGGAGAAGAGCGTAAGGTAGTGCACAATCTCCCCCTTTGGAAATCCACCTCAAAACACCAAAAAATTAAGCTGAAAGAAAAGAATTGAACCATGAAAGTGGATATCTAGGTGTTGGTCATTACCTGGTCCAGACGGTTTGATCAGAGGAGGCTTGTAGCTCCCAAAATCTCCACCACAAAATCCTCTCTTATGCATAAGTTTTGCCCAAATTGCAATAGTGAAAAGACAATGGTAATAATTTTTTACTATTCTACTATTTGTATATTATTTTTTATTTTTTATTAAAAATAATTAGTTGAATAATTAAATATTTAGGGTCTTTCCACATGTTTTTCTATAGTTTCCATGGTAAACATGCTCTAACATTGTTTTTAGAGATTTCAGGCTATTGTTGGACTTTTTAGGCTATGAGTGAGTTTCTTTTTGTCTTTTTCACACTCCGATTTAAGTTGAAAAGGTACAAGTGCTTTTTATACCTTCGACGTGCTTGTTAAAAATCAGTGAAGAGGTATCGAGTGTGCTTTTACTGCTTTTTCAGACTCGTTAAAATGGATTAATGAAGAAAGAACCCCTTATGAAGTCAACTTTAAGCTCTTTTCGAGACTCTTTAAACACGAAAATATTGCCAAGCAAGCTTGATGCCTTCACGCTTGTAAAAAGTATTTGAAAGATCATATAATTGGTGATACTTTACCCCTTTTTCATAGCGATTAGACTTAGTTACGAAAAATATACACTCTAGTTTATCATAACCAGAAGAGTTCTCTAAGGCATCAGTTTATATTTTTTATAGCCTCGGGAACTAAATTTACAAAAAATTCCACCTTGGAGTCATCTCAGTCATTTCAGACTCTCTAAACATGAAACGACAAATGAGTTTACCTTCTTCGAACTCATAAAATTAAACGATGAAGGACCCTTTCTAGGAATGAACCCCTCCTTTCTCAGGTTCATAAAATATACGAGAATGGACTCATCACTTGATGAGCTACATCAAGCATTTCTTATCCTTTTCAAGCTCATTAAAAAACAAAGAGGTACTCATCCATTGCGACGGGGAAAGTAAGGGAATGGGGAACATATTTCATTTGTATTAATGACAGCTCATAGTCTACCTTTGAACATGGCACATTTCTGCATTTTCATTTCAAACAGTTGGGTATTCAACTTATCACCGAGTCTATCCACTTTCATGAGTCATATAACTCCTTTGAGTCAATTCAAAGAATGCATCGTCCTGTCCTTGCACTACGTCTGGTCTCGGCCTCGTTAAGTCAATTCTTCCAAGTCATTTGTCATGTTGTTCAATGTTCAAGGGAAACTTCCACTACAGTCTACCTTTCTAGTTTCCTTGTCTTCCTTCAAGTCAGTCACATCTCAGTCAGTCCTATGGTTGTTTTTTATCACTTCAACATCATATTTGTTCCAAGTTTCGTGTCGATGATGGGGGAAACATCATGGCCCCCTTTTGACGAGTCTTTTCTTGTCGACACCAACACATCATCCGGGAATTGGACATAGAAACCAAGTCGAGTACCTAGAAGCCTCCATGCCTCAATGGCAGGCTTCCTCACTTTCAACAGTGGGTTTTTATCAATGGCCTATGATTGGAATATTTCGTCACGTGTTCGACTTTAAGTACCCTATTCACATTCGAAGGAATGTACTGAGATACCTTGGGAGTCATTGACATCAATGATGATCTCCCTTGTGCTTGTTAACGGTATACATCAATGACCGGTAATCAAGTGGTTTTTTCCATGTTTGACTTCGGAACATCTATTCACATGGATGGAATCGTATAGTTTGGGATTGGAATGAAGACCCCAAGTGTTTAGGTATTCACTTGAATATGTGCCTATCCTCATGTTGCGATGGAGTATTGTTTGGAGTCATGACATGGATCCACATCGTATGTTCGATGGTTGTGTTCGGATTTTGAGTCAAGATAACATGGATCTACCTTGTATGCTCCATAGCCATGTTCTGATTTGAGTCTTGTTGATCATGGATCTACAATGTATTGTCAGTAGCCATGACATAGTTATTATACATGAATCTGCAGTGTATTGGTCCACAACCACGTTTGATTCAGATAGTTGATAACTGATCCTGCAGCAAGTACTCACCTCTCTTTTGCCTCTGATTCCATATCAATATCTAGTAAAGCATTTCATCTATCATGTTCCTCTAGATTCATACTTTGGGGGGCATTTTGTTACACACAAAAACTGTCCTGATGCTCAAACCCCTAAAGCCCTTGGCCTAAACTTCTTTTGGAGTCTTATTGCTCAATCCTAGGTAGCATGACGCACCTTATTGCCTAGCACAGAGCATCAGATTGGCCTGACACATTTTTTCCATTGAAAAGGTGCACCAATGGCACCTGTCACCTGACCACAATAGGTGCCGACGCCCCTAGACCTTTTGCAGAGAGCGTCGACAGTTCAAAAAGGTCAAAAGAGAGAAAATTCAAGAAGCTTCTAAGTGAAAGCGCTCGTTGAGGATGATCCTAACTACGTGGGAAAGTTGGCACTTGACCTCCTATCCCATGGGATCATTGCCTACCTTCCTCCCAAAATATCTCAACCCATTTGGGATTCCTTTGGCCTATATAAGAAAGCTCCATGGACCATGTGAGGGGGATACCAAGACAACACCTTTATGCTGTTGGATTCAAGTATGGTATAGGAGGCAAAGAGAGAATGGTTGTGAGTGAGATGTTGCATAGTTTGTAGTGTATGTGTGAGTGAGTCAAAAGTTCTTGTAAAAGCAAAGATTCGACATCAAGGCTTTGGTTGTGGCTTTCTTTTCTCATATTTAATACAAACATGTTTCCCTTTCCCATAAATGATTCATGTTGATATTGATTATTTATTGCTAGTTTACTTGATCATTAGTATATATCACTAATTTATCTTGTTGCTCTCATCTTTTGTCTTGTTTTTGTGTTCTTTGTAGGTACAGTCGATCACACAAGGATCTAAAAAACAAGGACAACCTTCCAAACTTGAGGTAAGGAGAGATTAGCATTCAAGTAACTCAGTCATATAGGGAGATGATACATCATTGTTTCCTTTTGTTTTAGATATGCCCCATGTAGGCTAGGGCAACAAACGGTGTCCGTACTGATTGAAATATTCCCACTAACACCAACCATATGAACTAGGGCTCTTAGCCTTGGCAAACTTATTCAATATGTCCTTAATATCCTCCAAAGAAACAACCCCTCCAATTTTAGAGCCTTCTTCACTATTGAAAAATATGGGATAATGTTGTTAAGATTACATATGCTAGACTATATATCATTAATGTTCAATCCAAATTCACAACATTAGCATATGCAAAATCACTAAAAGAAACACAATCACAAGATAGACACAGTATTTATCTTGGGAAACCCTTAAGAGGAAGAAAACCCGAGAAAACTTCCTCTAATAAGATGTATAAGATAAAACCCCAAAACATGTATTCTCCTCCTTACTGATATCTCTCTCTCTCTCTCTCTCCTATAAGCTACACAAGTGAGTGAGTCTGTGTTATAATGAGGAACACAACTCCTCTATTTATACACATTATGTCAACAGACTTTTACCCTATACAAGTCGGCCCTACTTAACTGACTGGGTGGAATTCACCTAGGAAGACTCAAAACAATATTTTATATTATTCATTAGGGTACTAATGACCCGACTTACAATGGAGACTTTACCTCATGACTCTATGATGACCAATTACAATAGTAACATCCCAACGGAGGAATAATAACATCTCCCTTGGGTTACATCAGTAAAATACATTTAGAATATCCTTTGAAGTTACAATATTTCAACACTCCCCCTTAACGAGAAGGTTATTCTACTAACAACATCATCATAGACTATAGGAGCAACAAGAGAGAGTATCTTCAACAATATCAAGGTAATACATCTATACGTCATAGGAAGCTTTCAACATTCATCAGTAACTAGAACAATTACTCTTCAATGTCTTCATCTTCTACATCACATGATCACTTGATCCTTTTGCAACAACTCTTTGATCTGTCGATCCTTCATAGCGACACTTCGATCTTCTTGATCCTTTACAGTAGCACTTTGATCCTTTCGAGCCTTTGCAGCAACACTTCAATCTTCTTGATTCTTTGTAGCAGCAGCACTTTGATCCTTTCGATCCTTTGCAGCAGCACTTTGATCTTCTTTATCCTTTGCAGCCACACTTCGATCTTCTTTATCCTTTGCCGCCACACTACCTATGGTACACATGATCTCTTTGCGGGTTGATCAATCTGTATCACTTTAGGACATAGATCCAAGGATGATGTAATCCTCCATCGGCTTACTCCCCCTTAACGAGGAGGGTCCATAACATCGACCAGTTGAATCGTCTATAACTGAATGTAGATCTCGATCGCACCTAGATGCAGGCCTTGTCGTCCATAAGGACTCATCATAGTGCATCCTCAGCTTCAAAGCTAGGAACACTCCTAAGCAAGTGTTATACTACGGAATCTATATGTACATGTAGGCATACTCTCCATACAAGAGTATTTTCTGTAGCTGCAGATATCAACCGCACCTAGGTGTCAGCCCTCATCGTAGGACATCCTCATCTTGTTAGAGTAAGGACCACTCCATGCAAGTGTTATACTACGATGTCCACGAGGACTCATCATAGAGCATCCTTGCCACTAAGGTTAGGACCAATCCCAAGCGAGTGTTATTCTATGGTATCCATAAGTAAATGTGGGTATTATCCATGTGAGAGTAACATTTGCAGGGACATCCTTAGCTAGTAAGGACCACTCTCATGAACATATTGTTATACCTGCAATCCTCAAGAGAGGATACTATGGTCCACAAGTGAATGTTGGACCTTGTCAGCATCTTCAGACGCACTTGGCCTCTTTCATACTAGAGCATCACTATCATCACATCATCGATGTTTGTTACGGAGAGAAATTCCTATGGCTTGGGGTACCACAACAGACAGCTTGACTCCAGAAATCAATCTTTTCCAATATGCAATAGAAATTAAATGTCTAACACTAAAGGATCAGACCTCGTACCTTATTCCAGACGGTTGAAGTAGATCCCCGTTGAGCTTTCCAACTTCAGCTTGAATTGATAAATTACTTCCTCAACAACAAGTAAACAATACAAGCATACTATATATCATGGTGTTAGATCTACTCTAGCATGTATAATCAATAGTGTATAAGCATTTGAAATAATCCCATGGATAAAATATTCATTCAAACACACATTATTGGACAGGAAAAGATATTTCTATTAATATAAATCAGAGATAACAATAGATACAACCTCTGACGGCATGCCTGTGAACCGGAGAAACTGAATCCCCCACTTGGGCCTCCACCACCTCAATCCTCCATCTCTCGATAGCAAGCTCACAAGCAAAAGGCAAGCTTGGGAAGAACACAAAAGTGCTCCAAGGGACAAAGGGATGTAGACTCAAGCATAAGTTTCGGCAACAAAGGACTATAGTTTCTTTGCTCTCAATTCTCTCATATGCCTTCAATGTACCATAGAGTTCCTTATATAGCTTTTCAAAGGGGTAATGAAAGGTCGAATCCAAGCGATCTCAAGGCATAGGGAAGGCCAGGAGTCGAGTGAGTCGGATCCATGTCAAGGAAAACTCCAAAAGGATTTGGATTTTGTACACATCCCGATGTACATGGTTTTAGGGGTCAAACCCGCGTATACACGCGATTATAGGTTTAAAAGTCGCGTGTATAATTTTTCACATGTTTTTAGGGATGGTCAGGGAAACATCAAAGAACAAAAAATGGTCCATGGGGTCTAAGGAGTCTGCAGCGGGACAGGGGAAGGCCATACAAAGTGTGATTCACCTACAGTGGTAAAATCAGCTATAACAGATGCCCCCTAATGTGTGAGGTCAGAGGGATCATATGATGGCCGAAATACATTCTAAGTCCATCCCATAAGTGGTGTGATGAAGGATCCCAAATGGAAGACCAACCACCCAATCAACATAGTACAATAATACAACTCTGCACATAACTGCAAATACATATAGTAGTCCCTGATACATAAAAGTACAATGGCCATGAATATGCATGATACAAGATATCACATAAGTGGTCATCGCCACGTACAATATACATAGATCAGAATCTCCATGATGAAGACATACAAAGGACCATGATCTCCATAATGGCTAAAGATATATAACAGATCAAGATCTCCATAATGGCTGGAAATGTCTGACATATACTGGAATCAAGTCACGAGAGCTGAAATCTCATGAATAATGGCACGATCAAGGAGGTATCATATAAGAGATGCCACCAATCTGGAAAGTCTTCTACACAAACCGCTATGAGTACATGTCCTACTATGTGAATAGAGGAGTCGAGGTCGAACATAGTAGTCCATCGTCTGATTACCGGTCATTGATGTATACCGCTAACAGACGCGAGATCACCCACCGATAATGAAAATGGGAATCAAGGTACTAGAGTGCAAACTAACAAGTGTAAATATATTTGTTGAGGTCGAACACTTGAGAGGATCCATCGATCAGGGGACATTGGTGTATTCCCAAAGACTATCGATGGTGAGAGAACCTGCCACTGATGACTGCAAGTCTCAAGGCACTCAAACTGACTCTAGATTCCAATCCCAGAATAAATGATCTGAATTCGATGGGATGAAATCCGCTGGAAGGAGGGCATTAAGGCATCCCCCATCATCCAACACGAGATACTCAGCAAAGCTGTATAATGTGGAAGGACTCGATCATAAGGTGCACGAACCAGGAACTGTATCGGGAATGGCTGACATGCAAAGTCAAGATAACTGAGGAATGGCCGACTTAGGCCTCAACTTCCTTCGAACAAGATCATAACGGCATATGGTGACTGAATAGAGGTAGCATAGACTTGATATACAAACTGGGACATCTCTGTGACATAAGAGGCATCGATAGAGGCTCCATAGGGACTGGAAGCTTAACCAGTCGGTGGAGATAAACCCAAATAAATGAGTACAGCTCCTAAATTCAAACTATAACCCAACCAATGGATGTGATATACAGTGCTCTGTTCGAAGGCGACACGACTCGACAGCTGCCAAAGATAACATCTTTCCTTGTCCGACTTTTTGGTTTTTTTATTTTTTTGGACTTTTTCAATTAAAAAAGCTTGAAAAAGAATAAAATTGCTTTATAGTTACAAACTAGGAGGAGACGAGTGTCATAAGGGCAAACAAAACTAGTTCCAAGTAGTGGAACATACCTATGCTCAATGCAAGGATACATGTGTAGGATATCGACACTCGGGGGAAAATCCCCTCTCGGTAAAAAGGAAACAAGCTGCGAAGGATATAAAAAATGGCTCTGCATGGCTAGACATGAGACAAGCTCAGGCTATATGGCTGAAACGCAATGTCAGGGGAGCTGGCATAAAGCTCAATAAGGCAGGCAAAGCTCATGATAATGCATTCACAACTTGACATGAGGGAGTCCTGAGGGAAATAGGCCAACAAAAGATCAAGAGGAGTATGAGGCTCTTGCGAAATTTCATGGCAGTACTATATAACGGACTCCCACACCCTAAAGGAGAAAACGTTAGCATGGGCACCAAATGCAAGTAAGATGCTAACTAGGGTACCCATGTAAGGTGAAGCTCTACCACTCATATCATGCCACTTATAAAACAACAAGAAGGTTCCGTGACATAATAGAGTGGGTTCGTACCTAAGGTCATGATGAGATGGTCATAAGGTCATGCAAAATACAAATAGTGATGAAACCTAACCTATATGCCAGTTTAGACATGATACCTGAGATCGGCATGAACGGGTCAATCCAACGGCTGAAACAACACTAAAAAAGGTCCTCTACATCATGAATTATGTCAAAAACGGTCCAAAATGGTTAGAAAATGTCGAAACTATAGGAAAGGGGGTAAAAATTTTCAAATATTTGAAAATTTTCTATAAATAGTAAACAATTCAAAATATTATAAAACATTTGAAACTTTTACCCATTTGAGCTTAGATTTTCCACAGCGAATTCCAGGAGATCCAGCCGGCGGAATCCACTACTGTTTCTTCCAGGTATTAATCCATGCTCTTCTCTTTCATTTTGATGCAATTTTTATCAAATTCCATGGTTAATTAAGCTTTCTAGGCCAAACTAAAATGGGCGCTGCGGCCCCTGCGGAAATTGAGGGTTTTTCCACGTATAGGGCTGGATATACACGGAAAATGCCCCCAAACCCACGTACATACGTGACTGTTTTGAAAATAGTCGCGTATGAAGCCGCGCATAAGGCTTTTTCAATAATCTAATGGGCAAATTGGCAATTTCTTGTGCAGGATGGTCCTAGAGTGGAGAGAGTGTGAACATGGTGAAGTAGAGGAAGTAGTAAGGGCCGATCTAATGGCTCAACAAGCTCTACGTGCATGTGGACTCTACAAGTTTTGGTGTCTTGGTGGTTTGAGGGCCAAACCAAGATTATTACATATGTTGGTGGATTACTGGGATCCAGACTCGGAGTCCTTCCAAATAGATGGGATGTCCCTCACTATAGAGGTGGAGGACATATACTTCATTACTGGGCTTTCTAGACGAGGGGAAGTAGTGAACCTTCGTTCTCGTGGTGGGCCAGGAGGTGGCCTGACTATCGATGAGTACATTGCGGTGTACTGCTATCCAGACACAGAGAAGGTGGGGAGTCAGGTCCCTACCAACGCTATACAGGTGCTGGGCCTAAAGTCCATACTATTGACATTGGGCAAGATAGCAAGCTTGGCATCACTCCACCAGGCCTCGCGGCCTCTGATGTTCTATGCAGTGGAGTGCATGAGACCCACGATTTATGACTGGAGCACTACACTATTGAGCAACATGAAACATCAGCTCAGTGAGTATAAGGCAGGCAGAGTGCGGAATTCTGGTTCAGCAGTATACTGAGCACGTTTTTCTTCGAGTGTGTTCCAGGATTGAGCCCCATAGTGGACGTTCCTCTTCACGGGGTTCGAGATCCGGCCCAACGGCATTGGGCAGATGCAATGCGCAGACTGGGGGGTGGTAGGGTGGCCAACCCCTATCCAGCTGAGTTCTTTCCATGGTGGCGATGACAGATAGTTGCCATCGATGACTACCCCTATGCGGGGATAGATTTTTGGGGGGGGACCCGGACATGCCGCTACCACCAGGATTGGCATACGGCGATATAGGTAAAAAAATCTCGACCCGGTCTTTTTAAATTTTTTTGTGTTTTCTGATTATATGGAATCAAAAGACATATTTTTGCGTGACAATACATAGTGACATCTACCATTTGTGTGCAGATGTGGGACCACAGTGGCCAGAAGGATTCCCTCGTTATAGATGGAGGGGAAGAGGAGATGATATCACGAGTGTGGATGCGAAGCGGACGCTCTAGAGCATTCATACCAATTTTGTGAGACTGACACACAGGGTTCCCATGGCACAAGTCGAGGACTTGTCTGAGGCTATGCAGCGCCAGGTGGTGGGTGTACCATGCGCATGTGTGTGATTATTCCGACAGCTAGCTAGAGCCGTAGTGACCTTCCATGATCACAACCCTCCTCCTCCTCCTCCACAGGATTAGATACCTGGGAGTCTATACATTTTGTATTACTGTGTATGATATGTTGGTGGCTTGAGAGCTCCAATTTTGTATCATGACACTGTGTACTATCACATTCTGGATGTTTATATAAAAAGTTTTATGGTGATCGGTTTATTTATTTACATGTGTAAAAATTGTGTTTGTGATGAATTTACTGTGAATGAAACAAATGCCAATCTAACACGTAGTTAGCATATGAGTCATCAACTTGATTTTTATTTCTTAGAATGTGTATATATGTTATATTGTCAAATTGCCATTCTAATAATCTCACACGTAAGAATCTTATCAATAACGTCAGATCTCTAACATGGTACAAACCATTCAGCTGTGACACTACTAACTCCGAATCAAGACGTACCTCAAGAGAGAGAACACCATGTGAAATGGCATCCCGTAGAAGCTCAATAACGACACTATATTCAGCAACATTGTTGGAAGATGGCCGCAAACATACGCCTCCTAAAGATAGTACTTGACCCATGGGAGTATAAATCACCCAAGTAGCAGAGGCTGAGTGTTGAGTGTGACGGCTTGCACCATCCGTGAATCCTATGTAGGTGGAAGATTCCATTGACATCTGCCAAAAGAAATGGAAACTAATCACAAACCCGATCACGATAAGAAAAAGACCTAACTATGCAAAACTGTACACTAATATACAATAAGCAGCCTTGGCTGAAAATCATGCATAGTACTTCTTGAGATAGAGCCCATTTCTAGGCTCCGCTAAGGCCGTTCCTTTGTAATCCACTAACTCATAAGCACCCTTCTCTAACACACATTTGCCCACGTAAGGACCCCGACACATAGGATTAAATTTCCCTACCCCCAAGGGTTCTTTCGGTTGATCCCACAAAAGGACCAAGTCTCCCTCACTAAACCTCCTTGGACGGACAGACTTATCGTATTGGACCTTTACGCGACGTTTATTGACTTCTAGAGCCACCAAGGCATCCCGACGCTGCTCATAAAGTTGCTCAAGGTGGACCAAATGCTCCTCCAATGGTGAAGTGTCCGGTAAGAGTTCTACAGCTAGCTTCAAAGAAGGAATCTCGCATTCAACCGGCAATATCGACTCCACTCCATGTACAAGTTGATATGGAGACAAACCGGTGGCAGTCTTAACAGCGGTTCGATATGCCCACAAAGCAGGATATAACATGATGTGCCAATTATTCTTGCTTTGTGCGATGGTTCATTGGAGAATGGATTTGAGTGATTTATTCACTGCTTCTACCTGTCCATTCGCTTGAGGGTAGTAAGAGGAGGAATGCTCTTGCATGTACCCTAACTTTGATGCCAACTCTTCCATCATACGGTTCTGAAAGTGTGAGCCATGGTCAGTGACAAGCTCTTTCGGAATCCCGAACCGAGTAATGATTTGGTTGAATACGAAGTGGGCAGCTATCTCAACGTCAGATTTTACTGTAGGCATAGCCTCAGCCCATTTAGTGAAGTAATCAACAGCCACTATAATGTGATGGTGCCCCCCAACTGAAGCTGGGTTGCAATCCATAAAATTGAGCCCCCACTTAGTGAAGGGGCCAACGGTGATAATGGGATGTAACGAGGCAGGTTTTGAGCGCATATTATGTGCGAACACCTGGCAAGGGTGGCACCTCTTGACCGCATCAACACAATCCTTAAAGATCGACGACCAGAAATAACCCACTCTTAAGATCTTTTGAGCTGTAGAAAGCCCAGATAAATGACCACCACATGCCCCTCCATGGCAATCATTCAGCACTACCTCAGCCTCTTCATGAGTTAAACAACGTCGTAAAATGGAATCTACCCCACGGCGGTACAAAGTGTTATCCACTATGAGGTAGTTCTTAGAGACGTGACGTAATCGTCGTCGTTCATCTCGTGAGAGGTGAGTAGGGGTCTTCAATGTTTGTAAATATATTATGATATCCCCATACCATGGGTCTAAAGTTGAGATTAAGAAGATGTGTTCATCAACAAACGTATCTTCACAAACCAACTCCTCGGCCTTGCTCGGGAAATCCGATATAAGCTCTGCAAAAATTAAAGACTTCTTCGATTTTTCTGAAACAAACTCGAGATCGAATTCTTGAAGAATGACAATCCATTTATATATTTTCCCCCAATCATCCTTCGAGTGAGGATGAATTGAAACGGATTGACATGGGCTACAACCAAGGTCTGGCGAAGGAGAATATAATGTCTCAACCGCTGAACCGCATGTATGGTAGCTAAAGCAAGCTTCTCGACATGAGAATAACGAATCTCTACGTCAATAAGGTTCCGGCTCAGATAATATATGACATGCTCTTGGAGATCCTCATCCTCTTGAACCAAAACCATACCAATTGTCTTCATGGACGTGACTACATATAATAGAAAATCACGGCTATAGTCTGGGGGACTAATCACCAGGGCCGATGCTAGGGCTCGCTTGAGTGCATCAAAGGACTCCTGGGCTTGCTCATCCCAACAAAAAGGGGTGTCCTTCTTCAATAGATGCATGAAGCCTCTAGTCAAATTGGCAAAGTTGACAACAAATCTTCGTAAGAATTTTGCCATGCCTTGAAAACATTGAAGATGACGAATATTCTTCGGGGGAGACAACTGAAGTATTGCCTCAACCTTCAAAGGGTCGACTCTTATACCCTCTTTAGAAACGATGAATCCTAACAAACGACCTGACTTCACACAAAAGATGCACTTATGAGGATTTAATCTAACCAAATAGTGCTGGCATCTTTCGAATACCAATCTCAAGTGACAGGGATGACGCATTCTCATACGAGAATGAGCAGCAAGGTCATCCAAAAATACTTTGATAATTGACTTGAGATCGTGGAAGATCAAGGTCATCGCCCGCTGAAATGTAGCTCCATCATTTTTAAGGCCGAAAGGCATTTTCCGATATGCAAAAGTTCCCCAAGGACAAATAAATGCAGTCTTATGTTGGTCCTCAGGTTTAATCTGTATCTGATTATATCCAGAAAAGCCATCTATGAAGGAAAAAACCTCGCCACCCGCACACTCATCCAAAAGCTGATCAATAAATGGTGTGGGGAAATTGTCCTTAGGACAAGCACGATTCAACTCGTGGAAATCAGTACATATGCGGATCGCTCCTTGCTTCTTATCCACCGGAACGGGGTTTGAAACCCACTCCATCAAGGGAATGGGATAGATGAAACCGGCTTTCAATAGCTTCTCTATCTTTGCCTTAATCGCGGGTGCTTTCCTAAGATTCACCGCCCGCAAGCGTTGTCTAACAGGCTTAGCGTTGGGATAAGTCTTAATCTTGTGCTCGACAATATGAGGGTCGATACCTGGCATTTCATCGTAAGACCAAGCAAAAATATCATGGAATTCTTTAAATAGCTCGGTGTATTCTAGAATCTTAGCATGGGAACATTTCTCCCTAGTATAGACATTCTCTACTCTGCCAGGATCGCGAGAGATGTTGATAGGAATCGTTGAAGATATGTTAGCCATGTTTCCATCAGCCATCTGACCAGGTGAGATTAATGGAACCATAGGACTACCAACTCTCTCACTAAGAATCTCCCTAAAATCCTCACGCTCCAAGCGGTCAAGCTCGGCAAGAAAGTACGATCTATGATGAAGTTCTTCCCATGGTGGCTCAACTCCCGACATAGCCTCAATAATCGCTTCATCTGAAGGGAAAACCGTATCAAGGCAGTCGTGCGCGTGAGAAGACTATACTACCCATGTCGCCAGCACATAAGGGTCCTCCTCCTCTGTCCGCGAAGAGGAAGGACTAGGCTCTGCAACAGACTTGAGATTATCTTGATAAGCTATCATAGTTGTAGGCAACGACACATCTGTCACGATGGGCTCACTCGGAGTACTCAGTGTAGGAAGAATCCAAGGATCTTCCATATGACTCATGCAAAAAGACACTGATCTCATAGATGTCGAAGCCTCACCGGAACTAGACCCTATCATAAGCTTCCCATGAGGGAGGGATACATGCCTACACCCACACTCCCAGTTGCCGGCTGAGAGTGTTCAACGATCGAGATTGAAGCTCCCGAAGATGCAGTAACAGACGGATTCTTGAATGTCATTTGATCAATCATTACTATATTCCCATTATGTGGAAAGCATACTACACGGAACAGGGAAGAAGCAACGACTTGCATACTGTACATCAAATTCCTACCCAGCAACAGATTGTAGTCAAGGGGCGCATCAACCACCTCGACCTCTATCGCAACGGTCTTCCCTCCCAAACAGACTTTTTAAGGGAAGGAAGGATGTCGTGCGGCCTAAAAGATCTCCCATCGAACGTAGTTAACATGGTCGTTGATTTAGACAGCTCAGGGGAACCTAGACCCTTCCATTACGATAAAGACATCACAGAAGCGGCAGCGCCTTCGTCAATCACAATGCGCTTGACGGTCATATTAAGACATTCTACGTGAATCAAAAGAGACACATCCTGCGGTTTCAAATTTAATCACGGAGGAAGAATCATCATCATTCACACCAAGGGCAGAAAGCAACGCCTTCCTTTGTGAAGGACAACTCTAAAGCACTTCCAATGCAGACATCACACAAGGAGTATGGCCCAAATCCTCGACAACTAAATAGTTCTGGGCGGCTCGGGCATTTGGATTATGCCCCGAACACTTAAGGACTCCCTTAGGAATGCGAGGTGTAGTTTCAGGTTTATCCATAGGTTTCTCAATACGCAAAGGGGACCCTGGTGGATCAGGCTCTTTGCCTGAGCTGGGTTGTGACGAACCATAATCTTTCGCACGAGTCACAACTTTTGCAGCACGTACCATGTTAATGCAACCACGACCACTACCCTTCGGCAGATTTTGATCACCACCATACTGGTCATGGGACCTCGAGTTCATATTTTGATTGTGCGGTAAAGGGTTAGTTAGCACAGCTGGGCCCTGTGCCAAGAACCTCAAGGCTTCCTCAATACAAGGGCACAAGTAAGTGAGGTGATCGTCCTTACATAACTTGCAAGGGAACTTAACCTTATGTTTAGCTTGCTTGTCCCCCCAAGCATTACGACCGTTCTTGTCATTACTATTAGCATTCTCATTCTTATTCCCACCCTTACGATTATTCTTACCCTTTTTTTTATTCTGTCCGGGCTGCTGGTTACCCTTCTGGTCCGACGATTGCACTGAAAGTACACTCATCGTTTGGGCAGGTTGAGACGAAGTCGTAGCTTGTCCCGAAGTAGATTGGTTGATTGACAATTGACTAACTTGTTTTGCAACCGAATCCTCAGGTTTTGCACTTGCACAACCAACAATGCCATCGGCATGTGGTCCAGGTTTGACTTTGGGATCGAAACTAGAATGCGGAGCATTAGGAATAATCTCATATAACAAACCAGACTGAGCATAAATCAAGTCCAGTTACTGTGCCCTAAAAATCGCTTGTTCCTCATTCTGCACTCCAGATGTAGAAACATCCTTCGCTATATATGGCAATAACGACTTGAGGAACCATTCGAGGAGGAACTCCGGTGGTATAAAGGCTTTAATTAACCTCTTTTGTCTACGCCACTCTTGAATATGATCCGAGATATGTGTGGCTTTATCTTGTCGAAATGTCGACAAGAGTTCAGTACCAACGTCATAACGCACTGATAGCTGGAAGTGGTTAAGAAAAGTCATCGCCAGGTCGTCGAACAAAGCGAATGCTCCCCTAGGCAGCTCTATATACCATTTCGCGGCAGGCCTTGTAAGGGTGCATTGAAATAGCCATATACGGATGGAATCTTGATGTAAGGAATTCGAAGAGCACCATAGGTGAAAAGTAGTAACGTGTTCGCTCGGATCCTCTCCCAGTTTGCCCTCGAACTTAGGTATGTCCGAGGGAAGCTTAGTAGGGACAGCCGGCCAAGCCGGGTCATGAGCTACAGGATCCTTCGTCAATCTCGACAAGTTAGGAAGATTTAGTGTCGCGAGGAAAGGGAGCCTAGGATGATGAGGTCGATGGACCGCTCCTTGATAGGTCTGATTCGTATAGGTCTGATTACCACCATGGCCTTGGCCATAGTGCCCTCCTCCCATATGACCCGTATAGGGTGGCATGGAAGCACCAAAGTGTGGTGGACCTTGACTATTAGTAGCTACGAAACCATAATTAGGAGAGTAAGCAGGTTGTTGATACCCACCCCCATAAGGTGAATAATCCTTTCCATACTGCGTCCCATAATAGGGCCCATAAGTCATCGCATGAGATGTCCCATGAGACACTCTATAAGTAGGAACATACGTTCCGAAAGTAGGAATATACATTCCGGAAGTAGGAATGTGACCTCTACAAGTATGAGCATGACCTCCCGAAACAACGAGCGGTACATGAAGCTGAGACACAACCGGTCTAGTAACTGTAGTACGGATATGACTCGTAGCAACGTTTCGGCTTGAAGGACCACGTGAATAAGGTGGAGGGTGAATATTTGAAGAAGTGGGGACAGAGGACGGAGGGACCTGAGTAATAATGTACGTACTATTCCCTATAGTTACTCATCTTGAGTCTGGTATCTTAATAGGATCGCTAACCCTAGACCTAGGAGGAATATGTGATGTGACTTCCACCACCGGGATGGAAGGTGCAATGTGACTAGTGCTCCCAAACCTCTCCGCATGGTAAGGAATGAGAGTGCCCCCAAGCATAGCGTTAGGCTCAAATTCAGATTCGACATGAAATTCCAAATCATGTGTAGAACCAGACATACCATAACTACCATAGCTAGTGCTTGCGGGTTCAAAATGAGTCTCGGCATCCTCCAGCATTCCATACCGATAATGTGTCAATGGGGAATCAACCCTAGAGTGAGAAGGTCTATCATGAAAGGTTCCTATCTCATAAATCATAGGACCTAATTCAGCTAAGTCGGGTGAAGGATCGTAGGTAGGAGTAAACTCCCCATCGTCTACACGAATGGGAGAAGGTGGTTCAGGAATACTTTCCATATGGTCTCCCATGGTGTGTGAATCAATGCGTGAAGTAGTCCGCCTGGACTGTCTAGGTCTCTCTCCCAAAGGAGGAGGAGAAGTAGAAGGCGGAAGTCCTGCTAAATGACGAGAATGGCGAGGAGCCGCACTCGAATCCACAATGACTCAAAAAATAGAAAAGACTCTCTATTTACGCAAACCCTAGGCAAGCTATCGTGCACAAAGCAATTACTAATAAAATCTAAATCCAAATGCAAGCAATCAAGGGCAGGATAAGTGAGTTCCCGAATGAAGCAGGTATGTCTCGCCTAGGAGATGCTTGAGACTCCCATACACAACAAGCGGAGGTACGTAACCAATTATTATGGCCCTCAGCTTCAACGCGTAAAGCGACTGTGTTGTCTGACCCCAGCCTGGCCGGGACACCCGCAGAATAACCCTTGCAAAGTACCCCCTTGATATCCTAGGTAAGGCCACTAAGGTCAACTCAATATAATCAATGCTCAGGCGGGATTGACCGTATGGGCAGGGTAGCAAAGCCCGAAACTCTCGAAAGAGCCCCCAGATATGAATACAATCCTGGAAATATCTCCGGTGCTACTCAGTTATGACTAGGGGTCATCCCAATCAATAACCGCTCACACTGCCTCGTGCTTAACTCCCTTTTGAGAGGAGGATCTTGAGAAACACTGGTTATACCAAGGATTTCACACACTCACCTAGACAGACACATAGATGTTGTTGTTTAGTGGTCTTGGAGAATTTACTCACAATGAACTATTCCAAGACCCTAAAACCTAAGCTTGTTGGTGCACCCTAGAAAAGAAAATAGTGTAGTTCATTTTAATTTAGTGTTGTTTTTAATTGGCTTTATTACTCAAAATAGGGATATGGTCGTGCAACTAATGGTGTTATGACACAACATGAAGTAAAATGCACACCTAACAATCAATGCAAATGCATTGTGTCCATGAAAACAGGGTATGCTACTACATGAAATGCACATTTTTTCTTCAAATGATGAATGCAACCTTTCCTATATGAAATCCTAACTAATACTCCAAAGCTAATCTAGTGCAAGTACAATGCAAAATGCAAAATGCAATGCATGATGATAAGCAAATGTTTTTGGATTTTTTGAAATAAAATGAGATACAAAAAGCAAAAGAATGATTCTACGACCCCTAGACTCTGCAAGCACACTCAAACAACACTCAAGCAAAGCAATAAGGTAAAAGAAATCTAATGCACTAATCCCAAACAAAAAATCGAAAATGCCATGACAAGAATTTTCTTAAAAAAAAAATTAGCCTAAAAAAAACGTCTCTGGTCGGAAACAAAGGTATAAGCAAACTCAGGCAGTGCCAAAGGAGACTCAACACTCATCAAACTTCACCCAGCAACCATTTAACTTCCACAAAAAGGCAAAACTAAGGGCATACACGACTGTTCGCAGTAAACTCGCGTGTATACGCGGAAATCGCAGAGAAACCCGTGTGTATACGTGACTATGAGTTAAAAACTCGCATACAGGAAGAAAGATGCATAAAATCAAGGCAAATAGACAAGCTGAGATAAACTTCACACCAATCAGACACTACTAGGCATACATGCCCCCAAACCTGACACATAAATAAGAGAGAAAGAGCAATTCAAATTCATTGAATGCCGATAGAACAATCCCTAAAGGACAACTACTAGGAACTCCCCAGCGGAGTCGCCAATTCTGTTACGGAGAGAAATTCCTATGGCTTGGGGTAGCACAACAGACAGCTTGACTCCAGAAATCAATCTTTTCCAATATGCAATAGAAATTAAATGTCTAACACTAAAGGATCAGACCTCGTACCTTATTCCGGACGGTTGAAGTAGATCCCCGTTGAGCTTTCCAACTTCAGCTTGAATTGATAAATTACTTCCTCAACAACAAGTAAACAATACAAGCATACTATGTATCATGGTGTTAGATCTATTATGGGATATATAATCAATAATGTATAAGCATTTGAAATAATCCCATGGATAAAATATTCATTCAAACACACATTATTGGACAGGAAAATATATTTCTATTAATATAAATCAGAGATTACAATAGATACAACCTTTGACGGCACGTCTGCGAACCGGAGAAACTGAATCCCCCACTTGGGCCTCCACCACCTCAATCCTCGATCTCTCGATAGCAAGCTCACAAGCAAAAGGAAAGCTTGGGAAGAACACAAAAGTGCTCCAAGAGACAAAGGGATGCAGACTCAAGCATAAGTTCCGGCAACAATGGACTATAGTTTCTTTACTCTCAATTCTCTCATATGCCTTCAATGTACCATAGAGTTCCTTATATAGCTTTTCGAAGGGGTAATGAAAGGTCGAATTCGAGCGATCTCAAGGCATAGGGAAGGCCAGGAGTCGAGTGAGTCGGATCCATGTCAAGGAAAACTCCAAAAGGATTTGGATTTTGTACACATCCCGATGTACGCTGTTTTAGGGGTCAAACCCGCGTATACACGCGATTATAGGTTTAAAAGTCACGTGTATAATTTTTCACATGTTTTTAGGGATGGTCAGGGAAACATCAAAGGACAAAAAATGGTCCATGGGGTCTAAGGAGTTTGCAGCGGGACAGGGGAAGGCCATACAAAGTGTGATTCACCTGGAGTGGTAAAATCAGCTATAACAATGTTAGCCTTATTATCACTCCCCCTTTCCTCGAAGGATCCATATTATCAACCCGCTCCCCCTTTGTTCGAGAAGGGTTCATATCTTCGACCTATTCTTCCTTTCCGAGGAGAGTCCATATCTTCGACTTGTTCCTCCTTTTTGAAGAGGGTCCATATCTTCATCATCCCTTCTTGTAATGAAATTTTGTAGTCCCATCACTGTTCCTCCTTGTGAGGAAAATCTTTTCGAACTACACCAAGCTTGTCACAAAAATATTCAAACTTTACTCGAGATAGAGGCTTGGTTAGCACATCAACAACTTGCTCATTAGTACTCGAATACTGCAGCTTTATAGCTCCCTTTTGTACCATATCCCTTATATAAAAGTATCGGATTTATATGTGCTTTGACTTATCATGGAACACCAGATTCTCTGTAATCTTTATGCAACTCTGGTTGTCGCAAAGAATCATTGCGATGTCCAAATCCATTTCAAATAGTCCTAACATCAGTTTCCGAAGCCATCATATTACATATGCTAGACTAAATATCATCATTGTTCAATCCAAATTCACAACAGTAGCATATGCAGAATCACTGAAAGAAACACAATCAGAAGATAGACACAGTATTTATCCTGGGAAACCCTCAAGGGGAAGAAACCCAACAAAACTGCCTTTGTATAATATGTATAAGATAAAACACCAAAACGGGTATTCTCCTCCTTGTTGATCTCTCTCTTTCTCTCTCTCTCTCTCTCTCTCTCTCTCTCTCTCTCTCTCTCCTATGCGCTACATAAGTGAGTGAGTCTATGTTATAATTTGGAACATGAATCCTCTATTTATACACATTATGTCAATTGAATTTTACCCTATACAAGTCAGGCCTACTTAACTAATTGGGCCGACTTCACCTAGGAAGACTCAAAACAATATTTTATATTATTCATTAGGGTACTAATGACCTAACTTACAATGGAGGCTTTACCTCATGAGTCTATGATGATCAATTGCAATAGTAACATCCCGACGGAGGAATAATAACGTCTCCCTTGGGTTACATCAGTAAAATACATTTATAATATCCTTTGAAGTTACAATATTTCAACAAATGTTGTAAGACTTGCATTTGAGCTTCAATATAAACAATATTGCTTTCACTGTATATCTCCTTAAAATGTCTAATCGTAGCCACCTCCAAATATCTTTGAGCTAGAAAAAAAAAACCGCATATAGATTTTTTTGATTCCCATATAACATTATTGTTCCTTCTCTGTTTTGTGTAATTGTGGAAGAATTTGGTGTTATTATTACCCTCAGACAACCATACAACTATACTTTTCAAACACCAAGTTTCTTCTTCCATATTTTTTGTTTTGTTTTTTGCTTTTAAATCAATCAACTTTTCCTTTCCAAAGCCAGTGAAAATATCCTCATCCACCAAAGAGGATATAGCTTCAATTTCAAATTCAATAAGGAGAAGGTTCTTTTTGTTTTCCTTTTTTTCTCTCTTTATCGCAAGAGGAGACATCCTTTTTTAATAATTTTCATTTTTGGACAAGTCTTTGCATAGCGGATACACACCCCTAAAGATCACAAGAAGACCATTTATTTTTAACCGTCTCACAAAATACCAAATCGTGAAGCCAACTATGATTGAATTTAAATGGAACATGAGAAAAAGACTTGCCAAAATCCAAAATGATCATTGAGGTTGTCAACTATTAAAAATCTATCTAACATTTTTACCACTCTAGATTTTCAAATCCTTCCATTTGACCATGTAGGAGTCATAACATCGACACTACATCTATAAGATTAGCCTCATAAAAAATGGAACCAAAATATTTAGCAAGAGGATCAATTGAGATACTAGAGCCCCAAATCTCTTCCATTAACGATGTAAAGTTGAGATCCCTAGCCAAAATAAGTGAAGGACCATATAAAATTCTTGAAATCACCACCCTATCCCAAAAATACTTTCTTTGACTGTAAGGACCATAACAATTTAGAATTTTGAGAATCTTGTCCAAACCCCTGAGTTTCCCTTCTAAAAGGATCCTAACATAGGTGGAAAATGATTTGAAATTAGACTTGCTAGGATTCCAAGCAACAAGAAGTCCTCTAGAAATACCACAAGTGTCTATCCCACAACATTCCCAACTAGGAGGAGGAGTATTGGAGGCAAAAGTCCCGAAGTCTATGGCTTTTAAGCGGGGACAAAAACACCAAGTACTTTCATAAGCAGGCCGAAGCATGAAAGAATTTTAAAGCGGTCTCTGAAATAAATTTTCAAGGTGTTCTGCTGAAGGACTTCGAAGATATAAAACAGGCTACTGTGTCTACTTTCCAAGATTTATTCACAGCCCCTATAAAGGCCCCTATTGACACCTCCTCTCACCCTTTCGACCTCATCCCGTCCCTTATCACTCCCAAAGAAAATTTCCTTCTCACCGTCCCTGTTACCATGAATGAGCTTAAATCACCCTTATCGCTTATGAAGCCAGATAGCGCCCCTGGGCCAGATGGCTTCATAGCCAGTTTCTTCACCTGCTATTGGTCAATAATCAAGATGGATCTTTTAAAAATGATCCGGTACTCGCAGGAGACCAACAAGTTAGGCGGAAGTACTAATTCCTCATTCCTTGCCTTAATCCCGAAAGAAAAAGGTGCCTCCACCTTCAATCGCTTCAGATCGATCTCCTTGTGCAACATTGGGTACAAACTTATAACCAAGATTTTAGCCTCCAGGCTTAAAAGAATCCTGCCCAGGATCATCCCGAAAAATCAAAGCGGCTTCATCAAAGGAAGGAAAATCCTTGACAACATCATCCTTGTCCAAGAAGCAATTCACTCAAGCTGCCTTCGTAATGAGAAAGGTATGGTCATCAAACTTGATTTAGCTAACGCTTTTGATCATGTTAGGCACGACTTTCTGTTTGCAGTGATGGCAAAGTTTGGATTTTCAAATTCCCTTATAAGCTGGGTCAAAGGATGCGTGTGTGGGCTGTGGATAGCCCCGTTGGTCAATGGACGTTCTACAAGCTTCTTCAAAGCCTCCAGAGGACTAAGACAGGGTTGCCCGCTATCTCCTCTCCTCTATGCAATTCAAGCTTCAGTGCTTAGCTTTCAGCTAAATTTCTGTCAGGAAAGACACACACTCCCAGGCCTGAGAATGGCGAATAATGTGCAGGATATAAACCATGCACAATTCACAGATGATACATTGTTGTTAGGGGGAGCAAGCATCCACTCAGCTGAACACTTTAGACAAGAGCTAGAACTATACAAGGAGGTGTCTGGAAGCAAAATAAATTTCCAAAAGAGCAAAATTTTCAGCTGGAATTGCTCCGCTAGAGAGCTAAGGGATATAGCCAGAACGCTTGGAATGGAAGGCACGATGGATTGGGATGGTTTCACCTACCTCGACATCCCCATCTGCAAAACCAAAATCAAATCAGCAAAGTGGGCACCTATCCTAGATAAAATTAAAGCAAAAATTCAAAAGTGGAGTGCCAACTGGCTCAACCTTGTAGGGAAGACGATACTTCTTAAATCGGTTCTGAACATCATGCCTATTTATCAATCTTCAATTCCGCTCGCCCCTGTTTCGGTAATCCAAAAAATAGAAAGCCTGCTCAGGAAATTCATCTGGGAAGGGGGAAAAGGGAATGAAAAGAAACTTCATCTCATCAGTTGGGAAAAAATCCAAAAGCCTCGTGATGAAGGAGGCTTCAAGTGAGGAGTTTGACTACCCAAAATATTGCTTTAGGTGCTAAGTTGCTATGGCAGCTGATTACAGGGAAAGAAAGCTGGAGCAAAGAAGTTCTTTGTAAAAAATACTTCCCAAGAACAAGGAAGAGGTGTCTTGACTCTCAACCCCCGCTCAGATCTGGCTCTCCGATCTATGAGTTGTGTATTAAAGCCCTGGATCTCTTTAGAAAGAACCTCTACTGGATACCTGGAAGTGGGAAAAAAATCAGAGTTTGGGAGGACTCCATCCTAGGAGAAACTCCACTTGGGCAACGTATGGAAGTGGACAATATTAAACGCTGGCTATTGGAAAAAGGAGCTACCTCATTGTGGGATCTGTTGGCATGGGAAGACAACACTTGGATTGCTTGGGATCTAGGCGACCTCCCTACGGACTTAAAAGCAGAAGCAGAAGTCCTATCCAATCTACTACAAGGCAAGTCTCCTCTTAAAGAAGATTCTAGAGATAAATGAGGGTGGGGGCACACCTCAGGAATATACTCAGCTTCAGAAGGTTATAACTTCATCAAAGCACTTCCCTACGCTGTGCCCAATCCAGTGGTCTAGAAGTTTCTTTGGACAAAAGCATTCATTCCAAAAATTGACATGTTTTGCTGGACAATGGCCCATAAAAGCATCCTTTCAGGTGAAAATTTGAAGAAAAGAGGTATGGAAGGACCATCCCGTTGCCCTCTTTGCAAAAGTGATGAAGAAACCACTGATCATATCATGATTGGTTGTCCATTCTCCAAAGAGGTACGGAGAGAAGCCATGGCGATCCCCAATATTAATCTCCGAGGCACCATCCAGGCCCTCTTTTCAGATTGGATGAAGCTCTCTTCGTTCCGATTGTCTAAAAAAACTCTGCTCCAAACTGCCTGGAGATGGATTCCAAAAGCCATTTGTTGGAAAATATGGATAGAGAGAAACAACCGAATTTTCAGGGAACAAGAACTTCATCCCTCTAAAATAGCAATGAAAGCCAAAGCAATCCTAGGGGAAGCGCTTGATCACAACCCCTCTCTGAAAGATGCCAATCAACTTCTGCCTGAAGAATCACAGTGGTTAAGCCAGATTGTTCCAAACCATCAGCTCCGAACCTCGCCAAATCATACCAAAATAGTTGATTGGGAAATTAGGATGGATGAGTCTAGCTTCATCAATTGGAAATCCTCTCTAAATGAGCTCTGCCTCTTCTTTGATGGAGCATCCAAGGGCAATCCTGGCATTACTGGTGGGGGTGGAGTGTTTGTCTCGGCCTCCGGAACTGTTGTTAACAGCTATGCCTGGGGACTAGGCATCGAATCCAATAATACAGCCGAATTCTGTGGACTCTAGCAAGGACTACGGATTGCTCTCTCCAAAGGAATCTCCACTCTGATGGTATTAGGTGACTCAAGACTGCTGATCCAAGCGTTAATAAAGAAGAAGCGGCCCTCTCAACTCAAATTGGAATTAATATTCCAAAAAAATCGGCTTCTCATTAAAACAAATTGTCCATCAGATTTTATCATGTGCTTCGTGGGCTGAATTCATTGGCAGACAAAGAAGCCAATAGGGGCACCCTCCTGAGCAGAGGAATCTTACAGAAGGATGGAATTGAAACCCGATGTGACGTCCCCTGAAGGCAGATGCTTCATGATCTTCATCTGGCGAGCTAAATCGATCTGCAGTGTACCAAAGTACCTTGATTATTCCCTACCTGTCAACTCTGGCAAAAAATCTCTGCACAATTCTCTTGGGTCACAAGACTCTCGTGACTCCTTTCCTCATCTGCCCATCTATTTATCCTATGCGATCTTCATCTCTCCATACTTCATTTCTGTTGTAGTCTTGGTGGCTTGCTACTCTCTGGTGCATTGGTAATTGAGCTCCATCTACTATTGCCTGGTTCTGTCTCCTCCCCCCTAGCCTAGCCGATACAGAAAGAGTCTAGTCTTGTTGTGCAATGGCGTCGTTGGGGTCTTCTTCAGACTCGAGGCCGACTGTTGAAGAGAGGCTGGACACGCTAGAGAATGCAATGGATAGGCTCAGAATTCAAGCAAATAATCAAGACTAGCATTTGTAGACAACCATTGAGGCTAGAGAGAAGAGCTGGAACATGCTCAACGAAGATCTTAGGAAGCTGCACGCAGACCTCTCGGCCCCATCAGAAAAGTTGGAGGAATTTAAAGAAGGCATTTTCACCAGCTTCAAGGATGTGGCAAATGCCCACGGGGACTTCGGGAATCGCATCAGTGCACTGGAGGTGGCTGTCAACAAGCTCCGTGCAAAAATGGACAAGTGACTATGTTGGGCTTAGGGCAGACCCGGGTTTTATACTATTATCTTCGCGCCAACAAAAGACCCACAGTGTTGGCCCTTTTGGCAACAACCTGTGAACATGTTGCAGTCTCACCCGAAACAGCTATGGGGTGCCGCAGAATCAGGTTTCTGCAAGTAGAAGAGGGATATTACTATACCTTTAGCCTTAACAACAAATATTTATACAAAATAGAGCTTCGACATTCACTTAAATAGCTTTGCAATTTAGATAAAAGAACGTTACTTGCTTAACCCTTAACTGGGAATTCACAGCGAAGTTAATATTTAACAGTTATCTTACGTTAGCATTCACCTACTTATCAAAAGCATAAAAACATAACAGAAACAACATAAAAGAACCACCACAACACAAGATTTAATGTGGTTCACCCCCAGTGTAGGGGCTACGTCCACAGAACTGCGTTTTATTCAACTCTTTACAAATACACAGTTCTGATCTGCGCACTCAGCTGCAGATCTTCTCAGTCACCCAAAGTTGTGCACTCAGCTGCAGAATCTTTCTTACAAAACCCTCTGCGCACTCAGCTGCAGAGGTCGTCCACGCACACAACTGGGACTTAACCTTAAAACCCAAAAATAGGCCTTAGAACCTTCGCCTCAAATTAGAACCTACTATAACCTTACTTGACTCCTTTACATGAGTGCCTTATTTATACAAGTGCACTATTACAATACCATGGACTTAAACCATGGGCACCCGCAAATCATGGGACATTTACAAAAAGAGGGACTTTGACTCAACCCCGACACCCCTAAGACTATTTTGCGTCGCAACTCCGCTTACAAGCTTCCATAAAAACCGTGGAGTTACCAAAATTAATGATCGTAAAGGAGCGCGCCCCAACAGGCCCCTAAGACTCACCAGTGTCCCATCCCGGGACACTCTGCTACTTGTTTGGTGGGAGAATCTTGTTGGCGAAGATAGTGAACTGCTTGTATCGTCGGCTGCTTGCTCTTTGTCTACGAACTCCTTTTACACTCTGTCGAATTCTGTATCCGTCTGCATCTCTATAAGCATCATCTTTAATCCTCCTACCGTCTTTTTCCCTTATATGCTTGTCATCATCGTCATTCCTTCTGCTACTTCTACCACGGCCATGGCTTGCTCTATCCGTTCATCCTTAGCAGATTGCCTGTGTTCCCTATGACCGTCGCTCATTCTGCTATCTTCCTTCTCGAAATATCTTTCGGCGTCATCTTTCTCTTCATGCCACTTAGAGCGAACTTCTGCCTTAAATTTCTTTCTAGGTTGATCGTGTCTACATTGGCTGCTTCGGCACTGGGGGAGTCTCTTCGCAGGGTGCAGATGCAGGTGGATTGCTCATAAGGTTCTGCAGATCTCTCTGTTTGAGTCCTCTCAACACTTCCTGGACTTCGCGATCACCTATCATGGACTGAACTGTAAAACTAAGGACAAATGCGAAATGCGCAGAGATGGGTGTCTTCTTAAAGAATCCAACGATCAAATATGTCATCATTATGCATCAATGATACCAAATCTGATCGAGATCTTGTCCGAACGGCGGTAGATTTCCTAAAATCTCATCATTACAGGCAGTTAAGCCAGTGCACGTGCCGACACCACCAAATCTAATTTTTCCCAACGGTCACATTTTAAGCTGCGACACACCTTTCTTCTTCGGCATAGCCACTAACTTCATCTTCGCCAAAATAAAGACCATCGACCCATCCTAACACAAGCTCCGACAGAACTTCGACCTTCGACAGCCTTCGACACTTTGTAAATTTGAGAACAGCTTCATTATAGTCTAGTACCCAATTTCAACTGTTCTTGGTACTTAGACTCTCCTTCTTGCTGTTACTTCTGATTAGGGGGTCCAGGCTTGTCCCTATACTTCTTTAATCTACTTCCATTCACCATGGAAGGTAAATTTTCTCCATTCAATTTAGTTAACTGGACTGCACCACCATCGGTAACTTCCTGAACTATGTATGCTCCTTTCCAATGTGTCTTAAACTTACCTGGGAACTTCATGACTTTACTGTCGTACAAGAGCACAAGATCACCAATCTGAAATTGCTTCTTCTTAATGTGTCTATCATGCCATGCTTTTTCTCTAGCTTTCTGTACTTGCTGCTAGAAACTTGCAATGAATCTGTCTTCTTCGAGTTCTAGTATCTTTGCCAGCCTTTCTTTCAATATAGTTGGGTCATCCATCTCTGTGAAGGCAGATATTCTGAGGCTAGGAACAATGTACTCCATGGGCATAACTGCTTCTTGTCCATAGACCAACCTAAAGGGTGTATGGCCTGTCAACTTCTTGCAAGTGGTTCTATAAGCCCATAATACTGCTGGAATTCTAAGATCCCAATCATTTCTATTAACATTACAAACCTTCATCAGAGCGTGCTCAAGGATCTTGTTAAAGGATTCGATAGTTCCATTTGCTTGAGGATGGTAGGAAATACTCTTCTGATGATATACTTGAAATTCTTCAGTCAATGCTTCGATAGTCTTATTTAGGAAATATGCTCCTTGATCACTCATAAGAATTCTAGGGCACCCAAATCTTGACAAGATATTATCGAAGATGAACTTCGCAGCTGTAGCAGCACTACAGTTTTTGACTGGTTGAGCTTCGGCCCAACGAGTAAGGTAGTGAGTTGCTGTAATAATGTATCTTGCTCCAGATTTCTTTGCAGGGGGATTGATAGGTCCAACAAAATCAATAGCCCACTTGTCAAATGCTTGTAAAGTTACCTGTGGAACCAGAGGCATCTCATCCCTTCTGGACGGTTTGCTTATCCTCTAACAGATATCGCAGCTGTGGCAATACTCTCTTGCATCCTTATGAATCGTAGGCCACCACAATCCAGCTGTCAGAATCTTCTGAGCTGTAGCTTTTCCTGCATAATGACCTCCTGCTGCTCCAGAATGTGCTTCAGCCAAAATCAATGGCTTTTCATGCTCCATGACACATTTGCTTCATCTGGTCCCATCTTATATAGCTGGCCTGCTATCAAAGTAAAGTCGACTGCTCTAACTACCAGCTACTTCTTCTGCTGTGTTGTCATCTCAGCAGGTGCAAAACCTGTAGACAAGTACTGAACAATATCTTGAAAATAGTCATCAACCATCTGAATGGCAAACAACTAGGCATCAGGAAGACCTTCGTCCAAACTAGTGGGCTCTTCTCCTGACTCGAGCCTCGGCAAGTGATCAGGCCCTAGGTTAAGTCTTCCAGTCTTAACTATGATCTCAAAGTCGTATTCTTGAAACAGGATCAGCCATCTGGATATCCTTCCACCTAACACAGGCTTATTAACCAAATACTTCAAAGCAGAATGGTCAGTGAACATCTTAAAATGAGATCCTAACAGATAATGTCGAAATTTTTGCAAGGCATAAACCATAGCTAGACCTTCTCGTTCTGTCGTAGTATAATTCTTTTCTGCTGTGGATAATTTTCTGCTTGCAAAAGCAATAGGGTGATCAACATTACCTTCACTTGACTGAGCCAATACTATACCCAAAGCAATGGAGGATGCATCGACATGTACATGAAACTCCTTGTTCCAGTCAGGGAATACTAAAATAGGGGCAGTTACCATCTTTTCTTTCAAAATATCCAGGCTTTCCTGACACTCAGGTGTCCATTCAAACTTAATATCTTTCTTCAATTGCTTTTCCATAGGGGCTGTAATCTGAGCATATCCTTTGATGAATTTCCTGTAATATCCAGTATGACCAAGTGTAGTGCGAAGTTGCTTAACAGACTTCGGAGGTGGCAAGTTCACAATAATGGCTATCTTCACAGGATCCACCATCAATCCTTGTTTGCACACAATGTGACCTAGCAGAATTCCAGAAGGTGCACAAAAGATACACTTCTTCAGGTTCAATGAAATCTGATGCTGTCTACACTTGTCCAGCATAAGTCTTAAACTAGCTATATGATCTTTTAGTAACCCAAATATAGTCCAATCATCAAAGTAAACTTCCAAGAATTTATGTATAAATTCCTTAAATGCAGATATGACTACTCTGGAAAACATAGCAGGTGCATTTTTCAATCCAAAGGGCATAACTGTATACTGGAAAGATCCCAGTTCTGTAGCGAAGGTTGTTTTATGTCGATCCTCTGGAGCAATTATGATCTGATGGTAACCTGAAAATCCATTAGTGAAGGAATACACTTCTCGACCTCCGACATTGTCTAAAACTTCATCTATAAAGGGAGTAGGAAAATGATCATGTAAACAGGCATCATTCAGCTTCCTCAAATCAACATAGATTTTGATTTCTCCTTTGGTCTTCTTTTCTTGTACCACCATAGGGCTGACCCATTCGGACTCTTCGACAGGTTCAATGATTCCTGCAGTGAGCATCTTATCTAGCTCCATCCTGACTTTTTCTTTATACTTGGGGTTCAGCCTATAAGGGCACTGTTTTACAGGCTTCGCATCAGGTTTCAAAGGGATTTTTATCACTCCTATATCACCAAGGATACCTTTCATTTCTGAGAACTTCGTCGGAAATAATTCTTGATACTCATGGAGAAGTTGGGTCACTTTGCTCACCATTTCTTCATCCCAATAATCTCCAATAGTAGCATACTTAGGCATTTCTTCTGATCCAATGTTTACTTTCCTTGTCTTCAAGGGCTGAGTCACTTCAGGTGCTTTGACTGCTAGTCCATGTACTTCACAGTGTCCTTCTGACTCAGGAATGTTAATGTTGCGCGGGTCATCATCCTCGTCAATTGCGAGGTTATAACATTCTACAGCATTAGCTTCTTGTTCCTTCCAATCAAGTTGGTACTCTGCTATTTCTTTATCATCAAACACCTTAGTATGGATCAACCTAACAGCTGCGTCCAAAGCAGGGCAAACCTCATTAATAGCAAATGTGAGCACAAAACTATCAATAAGACTATCCCAACTTACAGTGCGATGGCAAAGCTCCACCTCTGCATACCAGTTCTTTGCTACAGGTTCCAGAGTGTGTATAAACCTATGTACCCATTCTTCACGAGGTACATGCTTCCATGCTTCGTAGCACTGCTCCAAATGTTCCTGAGGGCTAGTCTTACCATTAAATATGCTTCACACCTCCTGAGGTTGACCCATGAATCTCAGGCGAAGGAACTTTTGACAAGCTCCCCAACTAGGGATATACTTTTTATGACCATTCCACCATCTGACAGCTGTGGCTCTAAATACTGAATCTAGGGTCTCCATTTTCTGTGAGTCTGGTACCTGCTCTGAGAATTGCAAAATAAACTCTTCGGGGTCTGTCAAGCCATCAAAAATAGGTAAGACTCTTGTCTGTGAGCCAAGCCATCTGAGAGACTTGGTAATTCTTGCACATTGATGTCCATGTAGCTCATAAAGTCTATTCTGCCAATTCTCTAAGCCTTCATCTGAATCAGTCATGCAAGAACTGTCACACTTCCAATCCATTATACCTTTAGTAGTAGGGTTAACATAGTCTTCTTCTTTAGCTGTGATGTTGTAGATATGATCCAAAACATCCTGATATTCATCTCTAACTGACTCTGTGTACCTTTCTCCTTGAAAAGGGTCCAAGGGTACTATGACTCTAAAGCCTTTTCCTTCAAAAGTCATATGCCTGTTCTTAAGGTTGATTACTGCAGAATTCTCTATTGCCCATTCAATTCCTAGCAAGGCTGGATAGGGGTTGCTATCATCAATTATTTCAATGACTTCAAAATCTGCTAAGGTACTGACTCCATCAATGTCTACTGGGACACTAGGGAATCTTCCTAGGGGCACAATCTTCTACTGATTGGTTAATCTCAACTGTATAGGGGACCATTCAAGGGTAGGTTTTCCCATTTGTTCCCATGTCTGCTTAGTTAAGACATTTACTTCTAATCCTAGGTCTAAAATGATATCAGTCATGTCATACTCTCCTGTCTGAGCATGCAATCTCATTTCTCTTCCACTTCTTCTAACTCTATTAACAGTTTTTTCTTTACCAGAGCTTTGCTGAGGTTCGCAAGAAGCAATAACTTTCTGTAACTCATTTAAAGCATTCTGATTTCTTAAGAGCTTCATACAACTCTGTAAAAATGACGACAGTGTACTTACTTTATCCGTCGAAGCTTCTTGAGACTGTAACTGCTGTTGATGCTGTTGCGCAGGTGCTACTGATGTGCTCGGATTAGCAAAGTCTTTTTTGGCTTCCATAAATGTTTCTTTTTCTCTTCCCACATCGAAGGTTGGAACTTTCTCTGAGGTCTTACGAACCCAAGCCTCGTTAGGCTGTTTCTCCTTATTCTGCACTTGTGTCGTAGCACCACTCCTTGTAACAACGTTAATGGCTGGGACAAGTCTTTGCTCTACAACAATCATCTGAATATTCTGAGTAGGAGCGCCATTTCTTTCTTGTATCTTGGCTATCAGCTGTGGGCATTACTCAATGACATGATCTACTGCTCTACAATATCGACATGTCGTAGTTGGATTCTGACAGTCTCTAGCTAGATGTCATGCCTGGTTGCAATTATAGCAAATAACCTGGCCTCGACCTTCTCCAGGCATACCACCATGACCACGACCTCTAAAACTACCTCGACCACCGCGGTAACCATATCCATCATTGCTTTGTGCATCGTTTTGTACCCTATAAGCATCATAGGTTCGCTCTCTCATAAGGTCAAAGCTGCGACATTCATCTTCATTGTGTCCAATTGACTTACAAAACTTGCAATATGGATTCTTAGTTACTTGCACATATCTTTGTAGCAGATAGCAGTCTTTAGGTCGATGCTGGCCAGTTGTTCTACAAATCTCACAATATAGAACATTAGGGTTAAATGGGTTTGGTGCACCAGTATTCAGGTAATTTCTTAGTGTAGGACATTGTTCCTTGTCATGACCTTATGTCCTACATCATGTACACCAAACCTCTTCACGAATAGATTACCCCTTCTTCATGTCGCGAAGCTCCAAAGCCATTTCTGCCAACTGCGCTTGTATTTGGGCTATGCCAGAATTATCTTCGACGGGAGCTGTCTCCATTTTCATGGCAATCTCCAAAGCCTCTTGTTGATCAGCAACCTTCTGTTGCATGAGTGGAGTTCTGATATGAGGTAATAGGGTTGCAATGAACCATTCTTTATGTTGCGCTGGTCCAATAGTGAAACTAACTTGATCTAGCAGAACTTTGAACCTCTGATCAAAGTCCCAAACTGATTCACCTCGCCTCTGCTGAATCTCTTTCAGTTCAGCTATACACTGTGACTCTGATTTAGGCTTCTTGAACTCTTTGATCATTGCTGTTTTAATATCAGCCAAGACATGGTTCTGAGTACTGGAAAACTTCATAAACCAGGTCAAAGCTCGGTCTCTAAAAGAAGTGACCAGCTGCGCTCTCCTTATATCTTGATCCATAATGTTCTTAGCAGTCCAAACAGCTTCACATAAGAACCAAAACTGTTCTGGATCCTCTGATCCAATTCCTTTGAAGATTGGGAGCTTGATATCATCAGTCATATGGGCCATAGTGGACCGAGGGGGGGGAGAACTTACTGGGGTAGACTGACCTGCGACAGGAATACTCGGGCTAGGGTTACTTTTAGACTGCGACGGGTTCTCAGGGGTAACAGATCTGCGCTGCAAAGTTATAGGAGGGTTTCTAACAAAAGGGGTTTCTTCAGATTCAGGGTCTTCTGGACTTAATGGGGAATAACCGGTATTCTGGCCTAGGGTATAGGATTCAAGGTTTCTCTTGTATCTTTTACCACTTCGCAACAAACCATTTTGCTCGTCGAAGTCACTTTCACTTCCAAACATAGGTTAGTAAAAATAAATCTAGCAATCTAATTCTATAAGCAATATGCCTTTCTCAGCCAAGAGCATTTTAATTTGCAGACTAAATGAATTTAGGTACTTACCCCTTGGTCCTTTGAAAAACTGTCTTTCAGCTTCGCTAAAAGAGGTACTTGTGTCGATGGCAAACTCTGTCACAAATGCTTCAAGGGTTCGCGTTGTCCAGAAATCAACAGCTCGTGATATCGCGTTGTTCACTCTTTTCAATATGTTAATTCTTGCAGGGGTCCAATCAGGAAACTGATCTTCCTTGAAGTTTGTCTTTCTTTCTGTCAACCTGGATAACCACTGGTGCAATTCTATGTGGATACCACCAAAGAAAATTTCATAAATATCAGTGAAAACGTACCTTTGCAAAAAGTCGTATGAGCTACGACGAGGATCCTTATTTTCTTGTTCAACAAATTTCTGATAGGTAGCTTCAATCCAGTCACCGATTTCTTTTACTAAGTGCCTCCAAAACATAGCCCTTCAGGTACTACGTAGATCCCTCTTAAAGCAAATACTGAGTTCAACCGGCAACAAAACCAATTTGTTGGGCTTAGGGCAGACCCGGGTTTTATACTATTATCTTGGCGCCAACAAAAGACCCATAGTGTTGGCCCTTTCGGCAACAACCTGCGAACAGGTTGCAGTCTCACCCGAAACAGCTATGGGGTGCCGCAGGATCAGGTTTCTGCAAGCAGAAGAGGGATATTACTGTACCTTTGGCCTTAACAACAAATATTTATACAAAATAGAGCTTCGACATTCACTTAAATGGCTTCGCAGTTTAGATAAAAGAACGTTACTTGCTTAACCCTTAACTGGGAATTCACAGCGAAGTTAATATTTAACAGTTATCTTACGTTAGCATTCACCTACTTATCAAAAGCATAAAAACATAACAGAAACAACATAAAAGAACCACCACAACACAAGATTTAACGTGGTTCACCCCCAGTGTAGGGGCTACGTCCACAGAACTGCGTTTTATTCAACTCTTTACAAATACACAATTCTGATCTGCGCACTCAGCTGCAGATCTTCTCAGTCACCCAAAGCTGCGCACTCAGCTGTAGAATCTTTCTTACAAAACCCTCTACGCACTCAGCTGCAGAGGTCGTCCACGCACACAGGTGGGACTTAACCTTAAAACCCAAAAACAGGCCTTAGAACCTTCGCCTCAAATTAGAACCTACTATAACCTTACTTGACTCCTTTACACGAGTGGCTTATTTATACAAGTGCACTATTACAATACCATGGACTTAAACCATGGGCACCCGCAAATCATGGGACATTTACAAAAAGAGGGACTTTGACTCAACCCCGACACCCCTAAGACTATTTTGCGTCGCAACTCTGCTTACAAGCTTCCACAAAAACCACGGAGTTACCAAAATTAATGACCGTTAAGGCGCGCGCCCCAACAGACTCTAACAATTCTGGCCTCCGAACTTCCTCTAGATCTCTTTCTTTCCAGTCTTACTTTCTTGTTTTGGCAAAACTGCGTCTTCCTTTATCTATTCTCTTTGTTCCTGTTGGAACCGTTTGCTATTGTAATCAAGTCGTTGGGCAACTTTGGATGCTTTCTTCTCGATTGACAGAGAATCTCGCCCAACTATGCTGGTCTGTCATTTTGTCAAAGTATGCAGCAGCTGATTTGTCGACACTAATATAATCTATCCCGATGTTATGGTAAAAAAAAAAAACATTCCCAACTAGGACAACATTTTGAGAAAAACTCACAAGCCATTAAGCTGGATATCATAGTTTCTTGAGTTAGCAAGATGTTTGGAAGATGAACCTCCATGTTTTTTTCAGGGTATCTCTTTTGGGTGATCTAAAAAAACCTCTTATATTAAAAGATATAAGATTCATTAATCAATATTTTTTAGGGGTGAACATGCTCTAAGAGCCCCAATTGAAGAGGAGGAGGGAGACCACTGGTCCAAAGAAAAGCCAATTGAAGTTAAAGAAGAAACTTTAGGATTGTCAAATTTTGACCGACTCAACAGGGGAACCACATTCACCATTTGATCTTCCTTACCCTTCCTACCTTTCTTTTTCCAACTTGTAACATTAGGAAAACAAATGGAATATATGGGAATAACATCCTCCTTCTCCGAGGATTTACTATAGAACGTATGAATTAGGATTGTTGTAGAAATATCTTGAAAGGAAGGGGAATCCACAAACACATTCCTTTGAGGAATAACTGAAGAATAACCACTCGAGTATGCAACAGGGGTAGGAGACAACACTATAGGTAACGAAGGGTGAATTCTAGAAGACAGAGAAGGGAAGTTTTCAGAAAAAAGGTTAAAATCGAAAGAGAGAGCATTATTATCCGCTTTCCTCTGATTATCACCAGCAGTACTTGCACTAAAATTCATGACCCTATTTCCCAAATATTTAGAACTAAGAGAAACACTATTTTCAAGACTTATGGAATACGCTTATAGATTCCCCTTGTTATCCAAAAAAGGTCGAGCGCTGACAACACTGGAACTAACCTTATCCCCCAAATCAATAGAGACCGACTCATTAATGTGGTTTGAAGGCAAATGTGAAGAGCCTTGAATCCATAGAGAGTCGAAACTGAGCAAAGGAGGAGAATCCCCAACACGAGAAGGGGAAACAAAAGAAATAGGGTTGGTCTCCTTACAAGAGAGGGAAGGAAAAGAACAATTCACCATATCCAAAGGATACGAAACTGGAGAAGACACCATCATAGGATAAAACTCTTCACACACTCCATAATCAATCAACTTTAAATTTGACTTCATCATATCACATACACACTCCTTAGGTAAGAATTTTAATAATAATGGTAAGAAAATTTTAAACTTACCAAAAATATACATGGTTGAAGAAACATCCAAAGGAATGGGGAGAAATTGATCCAAAGAGAGATCGATTGATTGGTGGGAATCTCCCTGAGAAGAACCTTCCTCATAATATACCGAATGCATGGAGTTGAGTCTATTAGGACACTCATCGCGGAGATGGCTAGTTCCCCTACAAATATGGCAACGTAAGGGAAATTACCAGTAGTCAAGTTGTTATGACCAAGACCCATCAAACCAAACAATACCAACTTTTGTTGGCAAGCCTTCAGCCAAGTCTATTTCCACATAAATCCACAACATTTATTTTTATCAATATCAAGCAGGGTATCCTCCTCAACCATAATGAAATGACCAATGGAGTTTGCCACCTCAATTAAAGCTTCCATATTCCATAAATGAATTAGGAAACCGGGAAGAAGGACCCATAGACGACGTCGAGAGATTTTTTTCCTTCCATATGTCAAATCCAATATGCCATCTATTGAAAACCATGGACCCATTACCAATGACCCAAGTTTTTCCCCAAATAATATGCAAACTTTCCACGATAAAAAAATGGAAACAGATCCACCCATTCATAAGCATACTCACTTTTGGAGTATAATTGCTTTGAGGTTTCCAGTGATCCATTCAATAATCTTTGTACATGACATCTTATTATGTTAAAGTCACCCCAAAAGAGCACTCGACATCAAACCCATAACCCTTTCCATTGTAACATCTTTACCCAAAACACACATTGGTTTTTTCCGAACTTTGTGAGTTTTAAGATCCCAACACTACTCTCCTCAATTTACCCATGCCTTCTGATTCATAAGCTTTTCTCCCTTTCGATACTAGAAGACCCTTACCATATGAACCTAGCTTAAGACAATCACCATAAACCAAACCAAAAGTTGATTCTCTAGCCGTTCAAGCCACTGAAGTGTTTTGGAAAAACCCTTCGCATACTCATAAGGGAGCTTTGCATTGTGATAAAGTCGAGCTACATCAACAGGCGAAACTCTATTGTTTAACCTAGACCCAAAAAAGCCAAAGGGAACAACCCCTTCCTGCGAAGTTTTGAGAGACACCAGAGAAGACTAATCCACTAGAAACTAAGGGTTTAGTCTAACACTATGCTCATGAGGAGTAACCCTATTGTCAAAAATATCCACTGATGATAGAATTACTTTAGCCACCGAAACATCAACCTGTTTGACAATGGAAGGAGGAAATGTCTTTTCCACATTAAAATCTTTTAGAACCGATCTTGACACCTTATCAATCTGACGAACATTATAGATCTACCCCTAGGTGGACAACTCTTTGGCCTAGATGGCCGAGACCAGTCCAACAAGCTTTCCATTTGCCTAAAAAACCACTTATTTTCAAAAGAAGACAAAAATGATAAATAATAAGTAGAATAAATCAAAACAAGACAAAAAAACCTAAAAAAATTCCCGCTTTTTTCACTTAGTTGGTATTAGGCCCTAAAAACAACAAAAAAGTTTGGAGATTATAATGACTTCATCCTTCAACCAAATGCACAATTAAAATTTTCAACTTATTCCTAAATAATTTTAAGCTATCTACCTATAAAATGTAAATCAATTGGTCTATGTTGGATTAAGTCCCATCAAATCACTCGTTCAAATCTCACGAGAAGGGTTGGAGAATCGGAGCTGCCATTATTCCATGAGGTGTTCTAAACAACATCAAGGCTATCCCCACCCAAAAAAATATAAATTTAGTTTAACCTCTCACGACGATGCGATATTATGACACTTAGACTATTTCATGTGAAACTTCTTTGTTAAGCGATTCGTCCATTTCATAGCCAAAAAGAACAAATCACAAGTAAGGGAATAACGCTCATTAATTCCTCTCAATTCCTTTTTTTTTTTGATTCCGGTAGATCTATTAAATTTAAAGACACAAGGGCAGTTTCTGGTTAATTTCTTCATTCCTGTCAACTCTACTCTCTTTCCTCCGAGTCGAATTTGGATTTCTCTGCCGGGTCCGAGTATTGAATCCTTCAGCCGGTACTCTCTGAACGATTTCCTATTGCGGAATGTCCAACGGCATATCGTAGGATGTTTTATGATTGCATTTTTTGGGATGAATTCGCAGTTGAAATTTCTGAATTGTTGTTTACCTTGCTGCAGTTCATCTACTTCAACGGCAAGATTTTCACAGCATAAAAATTCCATTGAAATCCCAAGGCAATGCTTACCAGTGCTATATTTTATTCGCCTCCAGGGAATTGAATTCATGGTATTACTTGAATGCCCGGAATTATTTGCGCAATTAGGATATTTGTCCAACCCTAAGCAAGTTCTATTAGGGTTTTAAAATTAATTAAAAAATTCTGCTGATCATGAAATCTGCTCCTTAAATGTGTTTTAAATTTATGTAGAGATGAACTACGTAGCGAAATTTAGTGTGAATGGAAGCATCCGTGAGATTTATAGTCAAACTACAAGGAGTAGTAGCGAGTCTCGCGAATTCTCGAATCAGTTTGCTAATGCTAGGGTTTAGTTTTACATTAATACTGAATTCGATAACCACTTAGAGTTGACACGCCAGGTTATTCCAGCTGTTACCTTACATACATTCCAAGTCATCCAGGAAAAGGACGACGCCGAGTCTACTTTAAACATATTATCATTATTTTTCAAGAAGCAAGTTCCCTGTCCTCCATGATTTGAATCTGGGATATCATCACAACAAATGCTCCAATTTGCCACTAAATCACAGCTGGATGGACCTACTGTGAACATATTTTTAAATGCTCTTTTCCCAAGGATTTATTCACCCTACACCCCCTGCTGCACCTCAGAATCAGCAGAGAACGCTCTTTTGAACGACTCTTGGGAAACTGCACGGTAGTCGGAAGAATGAGTAGCTCCTTGTTAGTCGATGCCTATTATTTAATCATGTTGGTTTTGATTATTCTGATTTTAGGTAGACTTAGACTGGATACACCTTAAGCACTCTCTTGCTGTACTAGACACATTGCAGCTTCTTCTAGTCTTGCTGACAGTTTTTGTTCATCCCTGCACTTCAATACATTTTTTTAAAAGTTGCTTAGAGAAACACACCCCAAGGTCGAGGGATGCACTACATAACAGACTTCCTTCGGCTTAGAGGCTATGTATGAGGTCAGCTATTATACCAGCCTATGACTTGCACCCGGCCTCTTCCTTTTTATCTGACATGCCATTCAGGTGGAGCAGAATGCAGCGAGAGTGGAACCCTGGCCTCAACCTTTTTATCTGACATGCCATTCGGGTGGGGTAGAATGCGGCGAGAGTGAAACCTTGGTGGACGGCTTAGTACTTCGTCCTGTGAAAAAGGCCCTGTTGACAACACACAATTCTTATTTCTTTATTTTTTGGCTTTTCCAAGGCTATTATTGGTGGTTCCATAATAGCCTCATCCTTTCTTTTGGCATGCCATTCAGGTGAGTCAGATTGCAGCGAGAATGGGACCCCTGTTGTCAATATTGTTTTTTTCAATGGTTCATTCTTTCTTCCATTCTGTCTTTTCCCTATCAAGCCTTGTTTGAAGATGTGTCTGCTATGTTATGTTTTTGATCTGGTCGTCTGTAGCAAACGATTTCTGATATTGGTTGTAGTAAAATTTGTTTTGTAGAGTATTATGGACAGTCTTCTTTCTTAGTCCAAGCGATCAATCTGATTGCACATCCCTCTACCATCTTGCTTTATATAGGAGCCGCCATAGCACTCTCACTTTGGATTGACATCATGATACCACACAGTCCAATTGATCTATTTTTGTGGTCATTTGTTGGAATTTAATAAAATTTATCTTATCTACTGGATTGGTGTAAATTCAAAAGATGCAGCATTTGTTTGTCTTTAGCTGTTGGGAATGTTTGCATTAATTGTTGCAAAGGTTCTGGTTGGTGTTTGGCTTTTTTCTGAAGATGGCAAAACCTCTCATAACTCAGTTGTCAAACTGGAACTGAGAACAGCCATAATTGGTTGCTATCTGCAATGCGAGTTGACTTGTCACCTGTTATATTAATTACCTGTTTGTTTGTTTATTTATTTAATACTTAATTCAGATAGAATGTCAGTGCAAGCCGAGCATATGCAAAATTTTGATACAGGATCTGCGAAATCATGTCTTGACTGTGCCAGTGTTTGAGATTCTTGGTCTTCTTAAAGGCAATGTTTCTCTTGTTTGCACATGCACGGTGTTATGCTGTCGCCTTGCAATCATTTTTCCTTCAGAGAGTAGTACATAGGAAGCCATTGTTGCAAGCCAAGTTAGACAAGAGCACACTACTGTAACTCCTCCACTGTCCAAAAAATTGGTCTTGCCTGAGTACACTGTTGTATAGGTGTACTTTATAAAATATCATTTCCACTCTGTGAATGCAGACCGTAGATGTCAAGATGTTGGGCACCCTTTTAGTCTTCTATAACTTTGTTTAACTTGTCATTGAAATATGATGGCTGCCAAGCCTTCTAGATTTTTTGTTTGCGTTATAATTTGCAAGATAGTCTATTTGTGAGTTCAAATCTCTCATCCTTGTCATTCATTTCTTATCTTTCAGAATTTCTGTTACTACTTTCAAAGCAAGTAGTTGTCACTGCAATCATGTCTGGGGACCTTGTGCTTAAATCGGCATGCAGTGGCTGTGGGAATGCATCAGATTTATATGGCAGCAACTGCAAACATATGACCCTATGCCTGGCTTGCGGAAAATCTATGGCAGAGACTAAAGCAGCTTGCTCTGAGTGTGGAGTCCCAGTCACCCGTTTAATTCGTGTAAGTTAGATATAATTCTGTAGGAAGTTTTTTTTGTACTTCAACATATATATTTCCTGCAGCCCACACTTTCAGCAGAAATATTCGAGCAGTTATCAGTTTCCACAAGGATTTGATGTTAAATCCAGTATTCTTTCTATGCAAGATAGGATCATAGGAAGTGGTTGAAAATTGTTCCGTACATACTATTCAGAGAATTATTATTTTTGATAATTGCATACCATTATGTTTGCTTCTTAACATGTTCAAAGGACATATATGTATCCTATAAATTGAGGTTAATCTTTGCAAGTTGTTTTTTTGACTGTATACAGTTTATCGTCAATTGTATGCAGGAGTATAATGTCCGGCCAAGTAACAGTAGTGATAAAAGTTATTTTATTGGAAGATTTGTTCAAGGTTTACCTGCTTTTTCCAAGAAGAAAGGCTGTGAAGCTAAGTGGTCTCTACACAAAGAAGGTCTAAAAGGCCGCCAGTTGACAGATGCCTTACGGGTAGTGCTTCTTACCTTGGCCCTTGCTTTTGTAGTCGTACCTTTCACAACAATATTTGATGAAGCTTTTGAGTATTAGAGACTTTGAGGATGTTTTAGTGACTTGAGGATGTTTTCCCCACCAATGTGAACAGATACAAAATTGTTTGTGGCATGGGAATGTGCCTTGGATTTGTTATTTATCACAGTATTGTATCGACATGGTGTCTAATTCTCTATGAATAGGTCCTGAGTCCTGATATTTAGTACTGTGAGTGGCTTATGGTTGATATCTCTTCTTTACTATCTGAGTTCAGGACAAGTACAAAAATAAGCCATGGATATTGGAGGATGAGACAGGTCAGCAACAATATCAAGGCCAGCTTGAAGGTGCTCAGCATGCAACTTACTATCTATTGATGATGCACGGGAAGGAGTTTCTTGCTATTCCTGCTGGTTCATGGTATGAATTAATGTTGCTGTCTTTTTGTACTCACTATACATCGGCTTTTGTTTGAATCTCAGCCTTTCCAAGAGTTGTATATTAGGGAATCCCAAAATTGTAATACAGATTTCATATGGATACGGTGTTGCTTTAAGATACCATTCTTAAGTGGGCAATTTAGATCCACATCTATGTTTGGTTGGTCTTTTATATTTGGAACTAATCTTTGATAGGTACAACTTCAATAAAGTGGCTCAGTATAAGCAGCTTACTTTGGAGGAAGCTGAGGAGAAAATGAAAAACCGAAGGAAGACTGCTGATGGGTTTCAAAGATGGATGATGAAAGCTGCAAACAATGGTGCTGCTGCATTTGGTGAAGTAGATAAGTTTGAAGGTGGTGGTAATGGCGGTGGCGGTNTGAAGAAGAGGCAAGGAAAAGTAGGCTTGGACTAAATAAAAAAGGTGATGATGATGAGGAAGGGACAAGGGGTGGAGATGTCGATTTGGATGATGATGAAGTAGAAAGAGGTAAGCCCTGCCACGTTTGATGAAGTAAACCTGAGATTGATAACTGTGCTGTGCTTTTACTGCATGATTTTGCACCTGCTTCTTGCAGTAATTTGGACACTACTGATACTTCTCTAGTTAAATGTTATCCTTAAGATTATAAAATGTCTAATATAAACTTTAAAGAAATGCTGTAGATTTTTCAACTGAAGGAGTATGAGATTCTTTCTTGAGTTTTTATTTCTTCCCTATTTTGTTATATCATGTATGCACGGCCCTAAATGTGCATGAGAGGTTGGTTTACTACCTAATTCTTTAGCTAATTAAGGTTCTCCACCTCCAGTGAGCTATATCATGTATGCATGGCCCTAAATGTTCTTTAGTTAATTAAGGTTCTCCACCTCCATTTATGCAGATTTAGCTATATTATGTATGCATGGCTTTAAATGTGCATGACAGAGGCCTACTACCTTATTCTTTAGCTAATTAAGGTTCTAACTTCTCCTCCACTGAGCCCATCTTTCCAGCCTTTGCGAAGAATTTCTCTTATCCAGCCTCCTCATTCAACTATCCAAATTGCTCTTTTTGTGCTGTCCCTCTCTTTCAATGTTTGTTTGAAGACTGCCCTTGTCTTCTATTGTGGCAAATCTCCACACTTTTTAGAATGTACAACTGTCCGGCAAGAGATGCCTTTTTTTCTCTAATTTTGCAATCACAATAGTGGCTGGGCAGAGCTGGATAGAGCTGGGCTTTCCTTTGGATGGAAATTACAACAACATACTTACTGGCGACTCAACTTGGAAACAATCACCTATTGTGTTTCTGGTAGGTGTAGAGGGCCTCACAAACTGTTCTGTTTATCCAGAGATTTCTGCTGGTGTACATCTTTCTAAGTGTCACCCCTTTTTTCTTATTGAAATTCCAGTAGTTCTTTTGAGCACACCAATCAAATCACAATAGTTTGCCAGTTTGTAGAGGGCAAAGTCACCTGAATGTTGGGTCATCTTTCAAAACATTAACTTTCTAAAAATGACTATGGAGGCGTAAAATCCTTGCATTGAAATAAAATAATTAAACAGCCCCTCATGACATGGGAAAGCAACATAAAAACTGGATCATCTTTACGATAGTAAATTGTAATTGTTTATACTGTATGTACTCTTGTGAAGATGGACATTGCAGTTCTCATAAGATACTTTGCTTTGAAATTAATAATCAAACAGCTATTTGAACATGGAACTTTTCAATGCATGCACATCCTTTGTGCCAAGTGAATATTTTTGTTTAATATCTGTAATACTAATAACATATATACTAATAATTGGGATTGTAATTTGTTAGAGATCATTGGAAACAAGTATAATCTACACAAGCTACACCACGGGTATTATGAATAACATAAGTATAATTTAAAATTCATTTACTTAAAATTAGGGTATCATCCTCTACTAGGTTCTTGACATGGACTAAAAACTATGTATGCATATCTCTTGCACAGACAAGATCTCCACAGCACATTGATATGCATTGCCTTGTGCTAAAAACTTTTGTGGCTTAACTATTCAACATTGCTTGCTTTTCTCTGAGGATACTCATTTAATTTACAGGTGATGATTGGGAGCACGAAGAAGTATTCACAGATGATGATGAAGCAGTTGGAAATGATCCCCAAGAGAGAGAAGATTTAGCTCCTGAACTTCCAGCCCCACCTGAAATCAAGCAGGTATTGATTTTCTTATGATTCCTAGGTTTTATTTGGATAGTTGTAGATGTCGTTTGGATATATCAGATACTAACCGAGAGGCATTGGAAGAAGCTGATTACCATTTAACCTGTTATAATGCTGGTTAAATACCCTTAATTTACCAAACTATATTTATTGTTTTTGTTTATTGACGAGAGTTGGTTTGTATGAAGTGATTTTTGAATCAGTTCTGTATTTTCCATTCACTTTGTCTTGTTACTTCTACATGATATCATGGAAATGTAACTAGCTAGGAAACTTAACAGATAATACTTTGATTTGCTACAAGAGCTGTGAAAGGTGATTTTGAAGTTCATGGACATTACTTACTATTTCTTCTTTGTAAAAATTTGTAACAACCATTGGATTGACTCAATATGCTTGTGAACATTGTAACTAGTTTCAGATTGAGTCCAATGGGCCAAATGGTTGTAGTTGTCTTCAGTGTTTAATGATAACTCTATGCTTAGGTTTGTCATGGGTTATACTGAGCAGACATTTTCATTTGGGTTGAAATGAGGTTATATATATCAATGTTGAAAAAGTCGGCCTCGGCAAAAAGTCGGCGAGGGTCCCGAATACAACTTCTTGGCAACATTGGCGAAAAAATCGGGAAAAATTGGCAAAAGTCGGCAAACATTAAAAATAGAAAATACATTCATTTTTTTTAGAATTTTAAACATATAAAGCAACAATAACATCAGAAAAACATATTGGAACATAAATATGAAGAAAGCACTGATATATATCATCATGATGTAGTCATGCCAAATATAAAACAATACATCAAAGTCGATATTGAAAGTCTGAAACATCATAGTTGTCCAATCAAGGACTCAAAAGTGTATAAAGTTTAAACAATACAAAATGGCATCACATATATAAATGTATACGAGGAAAAATGGCATCTAGCTATCTAATATCAATGCCCTCTTCCCCTTTTACGGGCAAATATCATGGGCCTTTTGTTAGGCCTGCTTCTAGCACTAGAAGGCCCTGAGCCTGCATCTAATACTGGACGCTGAGTGATGGATGGAGGACTAGATGTATCAAGCGGTGCAGAAGGTGGTGGCGATGCTAGCACATCACCCTCCATGGTGCCTCCAACCACCTCCTCCTCCTCCTCTTCCTTCTCCTCCTCCACTTGCCCCTCCTCTTGCCCCTCCTCTAGCCATGCAGGGGACTCCTCCATGATAGGAGTCTCAATCTCCACCCTCCAGCTAGGCAATATATCAATATTGTCCAAGGAGATGGCATTTGCATCTGGTTCTTTCTGTATATGTGCCATCCACAAGCGAAGGTTGTAATGGACATACACCAAGTCATTAAGACGTGTGAACTCCAACCTGTAAGAGGGTAATAAAAAAAATTATGAGTCTAGAGGGTAATAAATTATAATATCTTAGATGATCGTAGATTCATAAATTGCATTAAACATTTAAATGCAATTGCTTTGTTGAAATTCTAAGTTCTAAGTTTCTAACCTTCTGCGTCTCTTTGCATGTATTTTTTCAAATACATTCCAATTCTGCTCACATCCCGAAGCTGTACAGGGTTGGCTGAGGATTCTGATGGCAAATTTCCGTAAATTTGGTGTCCTCACACCATAGGTTTGCCACCATGTGGCAACACCAAACAAGAAACAAAGATAACTAAATTACATTTCATTACATTCAACTTTGGAAAACTAAAATAGGAAATAAATATAAAATTTAAATAAATCATAATTCATCTTTCAAATAAAGGTGAAAACTTAAAACAGTCTAATAAGTTATTTACTTACCTGGCATGAATTCGGTCTTGTCACGAATAGCATCAACAAAGCTGAATACTCCAGTACCATCCCGATACACCTCTATCTCGCGATTGACTGCATTGCGAGTGTCATAATCAGGTATCATCATCTGAATACAAGTGAGAAGCCCCTCCAAAACCTCACCATCAAAATCAAAATTGCATTTGTAGGCAAATGCGGGGTTGAGGAAGAGTCCTGCTGCATGAATGGGTCGATGAAGCATCCCAGTCCATCGAGTATCAATCAACTCCCATAACAACATGTGCTTGTCATGCCTTGGGGTACCCTTTCCCACAGAAATTTCGAATGGTCTCTTTGACCCTATCCATGGCCATCAACAAGTCGCAGAATCCTCACTAAAGGTTCACTAACCCAGCACACTTCCTCCATTCCTTCCCAGAAAGCGTCAGTGTACACTAGCTTGGCAATGGTTTTCCCATCCTCTCTCTTTTTGTAAGCACAATCACGTCACTCATCACAAACAAACATTTGCTTCAACTCAAACTGACATTGAAGCAAAGACTGAAGAGAAATAAATGTGGTGGCAAAATGTGTGATTGTAGGACGCTTCAACTCCTTGTTTTTGGTGTGCCTCCTCATGAGATTAAGAACAAAACCATGGTTGTAAATGAACTTGGGAATGGCCCTAGCTTGATCAGTCACCACCTTGATTAAGGGAATTTTCCCCATATCCTCCAACATGAAATCAATGCAATGAGCTGTGCATGGAGTCCAAAACAAAGAGGGGTACCTATCCATAAGCATCCTGCAAGCAGCCACATAATTAGCTGCATTATCTGTAATAACTCGCACAACATTGTGCACCCCAATATAATGGATGAACCCATCCATCAACTCGCATAAAAGTGCTGCATCTTTTACATGTGCTGATGCATCAACTGATTTTACAAACATGGTGTTGTTCGTCGATTGCACACCAGCAGCAGAAATCTAATGAAAGCTGTCTCCTCACTTGAGAAAGTGGGAGAGGTGTGACCTTGGGGGCAAGCATAGAGCTAGGTACTATCACCTACTCCTAGCTCCTCCGTTTAGGCTAACTCCTAACGAAGCCAAGGGGGTAGTCCCTAACAAAGAGTTTTCTAAGGCTCAATGTGGTTAAAGTGTTTTACTTAGTTGCGGATGAGGATGGGTATTACTTAGGAGTTTGTTATGATTAGAAGTGTTTGTTTATTATGAGAATGACAATTAATCAAAAGCAATCCACGTTGCTAACAAGAGATTACAAAGATAAGCAAAGATTCCAGACTTTTAACTAAACATTCAGAGATGGTAATTAAAATGCACCACAGACAATTGATCAAGATAGATAATTATTCAAATTTAATCAAGGACCAGTGCTTTATGGAGTCAACAAAATGCGTAAATAAAATGATAAGTCTAGGAATTAAGCTGGTGAGTATTAGATTATGCGAATGCTCTTGGTAGGTTTTAAAGATTTTACGTGCTCTTAATTAAGGTGTCTGGAAATCCTAACCGGAAATACTTTCAGTGGCTCCGTTCAAAGACATGACGGACCTATCTGGAATCACAACTAGGTGTTCAATAACTTAACCAACTGTGTCCAGATTGGGTTGCCCGACGCCCACACTTGGAATTTGCCCACTACCTGAGTATTTAATCGAGACAACGCCAGTGCGTTGATTACGGGGTAAAAGTATTAATTAAGTTACTCTTGCGCAAATTTAACAAGTCTGTTCACCGTTCTGAGTACGAGCCCAACCCGAAAGTCGGCAGAGCATACTAGGTGAAGGATGATCAACGAAGTTAATTAATTATGGGGAAGTGAGTTGCAAAATTTTATTAAGTTAATTAATTAAACTCTCCGACAGAGAGCGCTCTTGACCTTGTCTTACGACAAAGGTTCAAGAGTCTTATCTAATCTAGATGCCTAATGCAAGCAAGGATTATGCAAGACTAATGATGCTCTCCGATAGAGAGTGCTCTTGACTTTTGTTTCTGCAAGTTCAAGAGTCTTACTTATTGATTAATTGATTAAGCACTTAATGAAAAAATAACAAAGATCTACCCAAGAGTCTCTTTCGGTTTCTTAGGGCCCTAATCGGGAAAGCAAGGGGGTAAGTATACTACAAGAAATATGCCATATTCAACATGAATAATCAAGACAATATTTTTTAACTTGTTTTATGAACAACAAAATAATCAAATATGCACTACTTGACTAAGATTAGATGATTATACTACACTACTCTACTATTAGCAATAAAATTGGAAAACATGAAAATGAGACGATACAAGCTTCCCCCAAATGGGGGAAGAAGGGTGTGGGAGCCGTAATCCCACTTGCTTTTTATTAATTTACAATTCTCTGATGACTTGTTCTTTGCCTTTTCTTGGAAGAACAAGGAAGAAAGGGATGGAAGAAGAGGGGAAAAGTCTTTATGTTCTTTTTGCACTTCTTGCTTGCTTTTAGCCCTTGGGCTTTTCTCGGTTTCTCTTGCAAATAAGAGCTTAAAACAGTTTACACGTTATGCATTAGTTAAGACTTTAAAGACAAATTACGAACTAAAATCTCGAAAAAGAAGACAAAAACCAACAATGAAAAAAGAAGAAAAAGAGAGAAGAAAAACCAAAGAAGAGGAGAGAGAAAAGGTGGGAAAGAGGGCTGTCCAAAATGAAGGAAAGGGGCTGTCCAAAAAGCAAAAGAAGGTTACAAAACAGTGAAAAAGAGGGCAGCGAACAATCAAAAGAAGGCTGACCAAAAAGGAGGAAGTTAAGGTAAAAAAACTAGGGCAAAAAGGGTCTAAAACTAGGGCAAAAGATGGCTGTCCAAAAAGAAGAAAAGGGGCTGCAAACTAAAGTAAAAAGAGGGCAGCGAAGAAGAAGAAGTAAAGGCAAGCCAAACAAGGCAATGGTGAGGAAGCCTAAAGGTTGAAAAAAGTGAACTAGGGCTTCCTAAGTGACCGGTAACCAAATAACATTAATTTATGAAGATGGAACCAAAGAGAGAGAGTTAGACTCCCAACTTTCTTTTTGTATTTTAAAGAAGACGATCCGTGTAGGTCCTGCAATGAAAGTGTTAGATTCAAATGGTTGCTTGAAGCTTGGGATAGAAGCAGCTGAGCTTCACACCCTTCTTCAACCTGTGAAGCCTGAGAACACACCACAACTTAATACAAATGTGAGATCAAAATAATATGCTAGTATGCTAAGAAAATTTAATCATGATCAACATTACGTATAAACTGATTACTCATGTCCATCAAGATACTAATCTACTTTGCATACACAATCAAATTGAAACTACAAATGATTGTTCTACCGTGCCAACAATGGCCTTCTTAAGCTAACAAAACAATTGATCTCATACAAGTATTAAAGAAATAGGGGTTAGAGACAATATCACCTCAACCATTTAGAAAGCTACCACATGCAAGAGCTTATAGACCTCCAAAGTCGAATCTTTATTAACAATTCAAAGCAAATGCTTAATACAATTTTCTCAGAGTAACTCTGCTACAAAAGTCCATCCTAATAGAGCTGAAAGAGCCTCTATTTATACAATGAGAGTGCTAAAACCCTAAAACCAAATCACATAACTTGACCGGCTTGGTCACATAACCTGAGATCCAAAACCTAAAAAGAAGCGCTGGGAGTGAGGGGAGGCCTCCACCTAGGCAAAGTGCCCCCACTCCAACCCTAACACTGCAAACCGAGCCAGAATGGAGACCACACGTGTGATGACGCCCCTGTGAGGAGAGAGGGGCGTGAGCTTGAGGAGAGGCGTCTGTATGGTAGGTGAAGGCGTGAGCTAGGTAAGGAGGAGCTATACTTAGGTCTGGAGGAGCCCACTGTTGTCAGATCATAATGTAATCATCAGTCTTCACCTCGATCAAATCATCAAACTAATGAGTTCTCTCTATCTCATCAAATTCGGGAGTTTAGCTGAAGATGACAAATCTGTTAATTGAATATAACTTTATTGCTCACTGAATGCTGACTAAAGCTGAGTTATGATAACTCCAATCATCATAAATGCCCAATGAGATGTCATTTAGCCTTTTATTTCGCTGAATTTGGATTAATTTGTTTTAATTTTCTCCAAAATAATCATTTTTTAATAAAAACTCCATTTTTTCCCCAAAAATGACTTTTTTGAGAAAAAGTGCATTATGTGTCCAATTGATGATCTGAAAGTTGGATCTGACTGGCTGGCTGGTCAAGAATGATTTTTGGCTTAAGGTTAGAGCCTTCAATCATTGAATTCGGGGTCCGGATGACCGACTTATTACAAAATGAGATTTTTCCATTTAATTTATGGAAAAATTAATTAAAAAACTTAGGGAAATAATTAAAAATTAAAAAAATTTAAAAAATAATTTTTAACCCGTTCGAAAATTTTTTTTCGATAAATTTTAAAAGGTCCTATTGACTTAGGACATGACCATGCTCTACTCTAACAATGCCTAGTAGGTTTATAACACTCAGTTGGGCTCTAATAACCCCCCAAGGCCCAGAATTCAACATCGGGCATCCCAGCTTTGGAGGAAGCAGGAGAAAACCTCGTCAATTATACTCAGCTATAGGCAAAGCATAATTGTCAAGGGCAAAAAACTCCCTGGAATCCCTTAGTTGAGATTCTATGTCTCAGGAGACCGAACCACTCAAAAATACCCTACTAGCACATTTTATTACAAACCCCGTGGGGCCATGGTCAAAATTATTCAAATAAAAAACTGGCTAGCCAATATTGGCTAGACATGAAGACGGATCAACTGATACACTGGAATCAAACATTGAACATGTCTGTCAACCGGCGGCTCCTGAGGTAACCCAACTATGGTACAAAAAAGTTGGTAACACATGGTACCTCTAGGACAATGTACCAAGAAGTTGATAAGGCTTCTGCCCTTACCGCCTGTCCACCCATCTGACATGACTGTGCATCCAGTGCTCTCCCATTACTGCCTAAACTCTGTCAACCTAGCATCGATGTCCATCTTTTCTGCTTGAAGGATTGGGCCCCGCAACTCCTCAAAGGTGGCACTTTACCCTGGGCCAACTACTGGAATAGCATCACACATCAACTGCCAAAATGGATTGTTTTTAACAATGCTGAGAGGTATGTGACTCTAGTAAAGACACCTTCCCATTACCTTGTCCGCTGGTCCAACAAAATGGGATGAGAGCCCCCTCCTCCCAAGAGTTGAAGTTGTGGAGCCCCTCCCACTACCCTCACCGATAGTGGTAGATAGAGATGCACCTACACTTCTTGCTTGGCCAAAAGCTGCAAGCTTAACTCTGTTTGCATCGATCTCATCCTTCTTTCTCATTTTTTTATGGATGGTGTCATGGGCAGATCTCATGATTTCTGGGGTCACTGCAGTACAAAGGCCAACATCATGGCCAGGTAGTTTGGCTAGATGGTATTTCAACTTGTTAACCCCTCTTGACATGTGATGTCCACATAATTTGCAACTCAAATTTTGCCTATTTGTTCAATCCTTGGGCTCACCATACTGCCAAAATGGGTCCAATATCTTTGGCATTTTTGCAATTGGAATGCTTCAACTCAAATGCAACCCTAGGGCACAAAAACAAAAAAAAATTACGTTACCAATGGAAAAAAATAACAACATTCTAGCTTAAAAAATCAAACCTCTAAATTTAGATTTTAAGCTATGAAAGATAAGAAGAAGAGGGTGGCTAAGAATTAAAAAAACAAGCATGCTATTTTCCATTCTAATTTTTTAAAACCCCCATTTACATTGTGACTGTCTTTCATATTTTGGGCATGGAAATCAATGGCAAAATAGAAAAAACAAATAGCAAAGAAATATGCAAGAAAAAATGAAAGAAATCTTTCAAACAATCCATGGAAAAAATGGATAAAATGCACATACTTGTTAAGAATCATGAACACTTGCTCCACAAAAATTCTTGGTTGAGATGCTAAATGGTGTTTGAAAGCTTCCAAAGGTGTTGGTGGTCTCCTCAAGCCCTTCTCCTCCACTTCTAACAAACTGATTTGCTAAATGACATTAAAAAAAACCGTTTTTTCCTTTTCAAAGCCGTGGATTGGAGGCTTGGGCGACTTTTTCCATCGACCCGCGCTTTTTCCTAAAAAATCGAGATTTTTACTCAAAAGTCGTGCCTCTGCGATTTTTTAAAAAAGCGCGACTTTTGCTCGTCAAAAAATCGGCTTGGAGCAAAAGTTGCCACTTTTTTGATTTTTTGCGAGAAGTCGGCAAGGTTTTCAACATTGATATATATTACTAAATAGTAAACAGAAAAAAGTAGTTATAATATAACATTGGCATGATTACTCGAATATCTTGTTTGATTGAAAGCAGCCAAGGGGAATCTTCTCTCATTTTGGTGTATCTAGCTCTAACATCTTGACAAATTCTTGGTACAAAATACCTTCTCTTTCACGCATGGCTGCCTTGCTGCTGATTTGTAGCTTTCATTCTTGCATTGGAGTTCAGGGCACTTTGCAGATTCTCATAGTTCTAATTGTTGAAATGATGGTGTGTAATATTCACATAAGGCCATGGGCTGACTTGTGTATTTTGGGTGTGTCTGGGTTTTGGCTGAAAAGCTGACCTAGTCAAGCTCTTTATTATATTATGCTATAACCAGGTGGTTAGGGATGACCTAGATCAGTGGGCTCATAAACTCTCTCGGGGAGGGCACCCCACCTTAGAGTGTGTATAAATACCCTCACCCTCAACTGTACACACATATTCTTTGATTATGGGCTAAGTGCTCTCTTTTGTGATTCTTTCATTTCTCTTGTTCATTGGTTCATCTTTTCTTCTCTTTATATTTTATGGTTTATGCTGATTTTCAGTTGATTCAGAAGATTTTTTACTAGTTCTCCTTCTCTACATTCTTTTTAGTGTTTTTTTACCCCTCTTTTGTGGATATTTCAAAGTTTTTTTTGTCTATTCATGCTGTTATTCTGTGCACTAGGGCTGTTTTCAGCCTCTATTTTGAGTTGATTCAAATTTTTTTGGCAGGTAGTTATTCCCAACCATTGCCAAACTTGCCTCTTTGGGTTATCTCATTTCTTCTAGTGTTTCGTAGGGATTTTCTGAGGGTTTCACCCATCTTGAAGGGTTAACTACAAGGCTGATCCGAAAGTGTTTAAGAAACATTTTTTTGCAGGATTATCAAATTTCTTATTGTTTATAGTTGAGTTTGTAGATTTTAACGGCACTTTCCCAACCCGGTTTCCAACTCTGTTTTAACACATTGTTTAATGCCCAATCCAATTTGTTTTACTGCTGCAAATTAGATTTTTCTCATAAACAACATAGGACTGAAACACAAAAAAAACTTCTACAACATTTTCACTAATAGCATATAAACACATTCAACCATGAAATTTCAGACACAGTATTTTTGGTCAAATGACCCAGGAAAAACCCCAACCTCCGGGGAAAACCCGTGAGAGAGAAATTTCTATTTTCTGGAAAATTTACAGCAATAGACAGAAAAATTTCAGACCAACTTATCTCAACCAGAAGAAATTTTCCGCCTCGTTTTCTGTGCCCAACAGAAAAATTACAAACTCAGAATTTTTCCTGTTTCTGCCTCCTCAGTTTTTGTGCTGCTGTATGGACAGTATGGACTGTCTCGAAAATCGTGCCACAGAGAGCTGCCTTGGGATTTGTGCCTGCAAGCTTGCCTCAGGATTTGTGCCCAGAAACCTTCTCAAAATCTGTGCCTGAAAAACTCCTCGAAATCTGTGCCGTACTTTCCTTCTCGAAAACTGTGCACCGTACAGATTTCATACAGTATGGCCTGTACGGACATGCAACGATAAATGCTGCTTTCTTGAAAACTGTGCCTGCTGGTTTCTCGAAATACGTGCCCTCTCTTGCTTCACTTTCCTTTTAGATTTGCGTGCCAAGAGGAAAAATGCTCCTGCTGCTATTTCTCCTTTCTTTCTCAGAAAATGGCTCTCCTCTCTCTCTCAAAAAATGCAAAGTGCCTCTTCACTTGGAAACTTTCCCTTTTGGTGAAAAAAATTAGGGTGAACAAAAAGCCATCTAATCCTAGGGCTCAGATTAGTCTAGATGAGTGGTTGTGATTAAAATCACTTTTCTCCACAAATTAATTAATTTCACTTACTTTTAAAATATTTCACTTAAAGTGCACTTTTTTCATAAAGTGCAATTAATGCTCATCTCTACTCATTAATATAAAGTCCAAGTGACTCAAAACCCCTTTTCCTAGTGACTTAGGCAAAAGTCACTTAGGGGAACAATTCCTAGGTAAATATCAACAGAGTTGTGGGGGAGTGCCCTTTGCTTAGCTCTTGAAGTGTGCTTCTAGAGGGAGTGATCAAGAAGTGCTATTGGGAGTGCGTTTCTTGATAGCTCCCTTTTGGGAGCGATTTTAGCGAGCATGTTCCCTCACTTAAAAAATGGGTCCTTGCCTTTTTTTGGAGAGACCTAGGAGCGTTGCTCCTTGAGTGATTCCTTAGCGCTTAGGAACAAAAAAAGTTATTCCCTAGCGTTTCTTGAGCGACTTCTCAGCTCTTGGGAGCAAAAAAATCACTCCCTAGCACTTCTTGAGTGATTTCGTGGATTGGGGCACAATTTTTTTTCTCTTTCTTTTTTTGGAACCAAGACATGGATCCAATTGGTTGTTTAGGCATGGATAGGGTTATTTTAGGGGATTAAAACACTCACTCATTATTCTTGTTTCTCATTTCACTCATTTCACTCGACTTTGCTAAGGTGTAGTGGGTTTGCTAGTTGTTTGTGAGAGCTTGGAAGGGAGATTGAAGGTTGCCATAGATACATTCAACTACCATTGGAGAGCTAAAGAGGTAGGCTCTAAATGCCACTATTTGTTTGTTTTTAAAACTTTAAAATTTTAAATCTTGAATGTTCTCTTCTACTCTTTCTCGTTTCTCCTTCTCCATCATTCTATTATAGGCAACAAGTTATTCTCATCTTGAGTCAAAAAGCATGATGGGTACGCGGTTTCTTCTTTTGGTTCCATTTTTTATTATGATGGTGGTGTTGGGAAGTGGAGATATCAATGATGAGGAGGAAGTAGGGAGTTGCACATATTGTGGAAAGGAGGAAGAAATGGAAGGAGATGACGATAATGAAGTTGACAATGATGAGGGACAAAAACGCAAAGAGACAACACTTTTGTGGAAGTATGTGGAAAGGCTCGGGGGAGGGAAAGGGGGTTGAACCACAGTTTTTATGCCCTCATTATACTAAAACTTACACAGGTTCATATACCTATGTGAGAAAGCATCTATGTGGGATTATGCCATGGGATGAAGGTAAGACTATTGGAGTCAAAACCTGTGAAAAAGTGCTAGGTAAAGAGAGAAACAAATACAAGAAGGAAGAAGAAGCTGCACAAAACAAATCCAAAAAATTGAGGGTTGAATTCGAGTCCTTGGGCTCACATAAATGTTTGGTAGTCAAATCTCCATTCCCCCATAGTAGGGGATTCTTGCCTATGCGTAGAGCAATGTTAGGTTTACTTGACTAAGGTTGGAGGGATGATGTAGATTAAAAAATTTAGAGGTATCTCTATGCATGTGGTGTACCATTCAATGTTCTTTGCTTACCCTATTGGTATAAAATGGTACAAGCTATCAATGGTGCCCCTAAAGAATACAGGGGCCTAATGTATGACAAAGTTAGAACCATAGGACTTGATAAGGAAAGAGCCAAAATCCATAATGCTCTTGGAAAGTTACAAATGATTGGACAAACTATGGGGTATCCATTGTATTTGTTGGTTGGACAAATGTTAAAGACGAGCCATTAATAAATATTCTTAGTGTGTTTGCTAGTGATGTGGTCTTCTTTTCAGCCCATGACTACTCAAATCACTACAAGACTGGTATTAATATTTTAGAACCTTTACTTAAAACCATTCAAGAGATTGGGCCACACATTGTCATCCAAATCTTTATTGATAATGCTTCTAATTGTAAGGCAACATGAGCAATCATTGAAGATATGTACCTTAACATATTTTGGTCAGGGTGTTTGGTTCATGCATCGAACCTTTCGATGCATGATATTATTAAGATGATTGATTGTAATTATAGATGGATTGAAGAAAATGATAAGATTTATTACCGATCATAGCTTGACTCACCACATTTTTCACAATCACTCTAGGTTAGAGCTAGTGAAGAATCCAAAGACCAGATTTTCCAACTACCACCTCACCTTCAGGCACCTTTTGAAGGTAAGAGAGGCATTGGCTAGTATGGTCTCAAGTGATTCATGGTAGGGTTAGGGTTGCAACCACATTTGATAGACATGGCTTTTAGGAGGTGGACAACATTGTTCTTGATAATTATTTTTGGGCACAAGTTAGGTATGCTTTGTAGTTCACCAAGTTGGTTTATAATATGATTTAGTTTGCAGATATATATCAATTAATGATTGGGGAGTTGTATGTGAGTGGATGGATAACATGCTAGGCCAAACCAAAGGCATTGTTGAGAAGAGATGCTATCTTGTATGGTCATAATCATAAACATGTGGTCAAAAGGTGGGATAATTTGAATGTTCCAGTCCATGCCCTAGAATATGTCTTTACATCAAAATATATTTTCCATCTTGGGTGGCCCAACTAGCACTTGGGGGTGGAGTTAAGTGAAAACCACACATAGATCTAGAGGTGCATAATGGGTATATGCTTGCATTAGACAAGTTGGTCCTTGATGAAGAGGAGTGTGCTCAAGTACAAAGTGAATTGTGCAAATTTATCAGTGAAAATGGAGTCTTTGGTAAATTGCGTACAACCAACGATCGAGATAGTTTGAGTTATATTAAATGTTTAGACATGTATGGCTTGTCTACCACATATTTGCTAAATTGGTGGAGAGGGTGCTTTCATAGGTTGTTAACACTTATTGTGTAAAGAGGTGTTGGAGCATCTACAACTTCATCGACCGATGACAATACAAAGAGAAACAACTTGAATGTAAATTAGGCAGAAAGCTTGGTTTAAGTGTGCTACTACTTGAGGTTGTTCTCCCATTATTGTGATGCAACCTAGAATGATAAAATGTTTTTGATATGGGACAACAATCTAGTGGAGTCTAATCTGGAGGATGGAGCCATAGCTTTAGAGCGCTTGGAGGTTGGCTTATTGGGTGATCATGATGGTGATCGGATTCATACAATAGGGATGCCACCCCAATCACTAGCAGGATCTTTGCCTTTAGCTTCATTATGTTCAACATCTTATGGGGGCCATGAAGCTACTACTCGTGTTCCACAAACACTTCCAATTGCTTCTACTCCTGGTCCTAGATCATGAGAAAAGAAAATGGAAGTCTCATGTGGTAAGAGGAAAGCCTAGTATATAGTACTTTGTCTTTGGTAATTAATATGATGCTCTGTTTCATTTTGTGGTTGATGTTATTTGTTAGAGTTTGTTGATGGAGAATGTTATATGATGAAACTTGAAGGTTGATGATTGATCATTTGATGAGAATGTTATACGTTATAGCTAGTAGATGATTGATGATGTATGTGTACTATGGTTAGATCTATGTTTTCATGTTTTCTACAACTAATTTGGCATTTTGCATGTTTTTTGGATATATATGCATCAAAATATATTAAAACATGTATTATATAAAAAATGCTTTGCTCTTCGAAGCTTGTCACTCTTGCTCCTCTTTGCTCCCAATAGCCTTGGTTTAGGGCTTCTAAGTGGCTAACCTATTATACTTGTTTCGATGAAGTACTTGGCGATGACATTTTTGGGTTATTTAGTTTATTTTTGAGACAACTAGCTAGTGGCTAGTGACATTAACCCTAAAAGTTGTGGAACTAATGTTTTTGGATAATCTTTACTGTAGAGTTTCAAACCCTTCTCACCCCTTTCGATGATCAAGTGCTCTCTCTTCTTGGTCTCTTACCCATCTTCAAGGGGGATGTTGTGCATAGGGTCAACCCTCTGTTAAGATGGGTATCCATAAACATCTCATTTTGTCTCGATTGCTCGTTATCATCTATTTGAGTTGGATATCCAAATGCCAATTCTCACTTATATCTTAGCCGCCTTCATTCTTATTTATATTTGGGTTTGGTACTCACAAACTCCCCTCATAAGTATTTTGGTCAAGACCAGTCTTTGTGTAGAGCTGGGTATTTGTAAACTTGCTCCCAAATTGTATTCAAGCTTCCTTCTCAACTGTGCTCTTTCAGGTTGTTCATAGGTTCACCTTCACTTCTCTTTAGGTGTTGATGGTTGTTTGGTGTTGATTTAGGGTTTGTTGGGTTTTCCATTTGATCCTTGTTTATCTTTTGTGTTCTCAAAACTAATGCATAGATCATTGTTATACCACAAAGCTTGCTAGATTGAAAAGGCATTTTCTCATGAGGATCCACTTTGCAAAGGTGATAGATCAACTTTGTGAGTTTGTGCGAACAATATTAGATAGGTTTGTGTTTGACACTGTAAATTTTGATTCATTTTCTCATGAGGATCCACTTAGCAAAGGTGATAGATTAACTCCGTGAGTTTGCTTTTCCCACTTCTCTTTGGTGGGAGGCAATCTTAGTATTGAGTCATGGTAAAATATAGTTGTATTTAAAAACAAAGATTTACGCATCAAAGAAATTACTCCTCTTTCTAACCATTTTTTTACTTGGAACATAAGTTGGAGGAATTTGAAAATTATCCTTGTCACCATAAATGCTGATACTTATAAGTTTCTCTTTGTGAAATCAAAGGTCTCATGAATCATACTTCCATATCCACTTGAATTTTTTATCCTAAGCAAACATCATACCATTCATTCACCCATCTACCTTTGTATTTGAGTTGGGTTATGACAGACCCACATTTTTTATATTTTGAGTTGGGTATGCCCACTCCTTTAGTTGTACTTCATCATCTTTCTCTGTGACCCCATACTCAGATTAAAGGGTTGTGTGTGTGTGTCGAAATGATGGTGTTTAAGCTGCATACAAGGCCATGGACCAACCTGTTGTGTGTATTTTACTATTTTGAGTGTGTCTAGGTTTTGGCATAAATGTGGACCTAGGCAGTGACTTTATGCCATAAAGAGTAGTGAGTTGCATTTAAAACTGAGGTAGATGTATCATGTCTATAACACTAACTAAATTGAAAAAAATGATCTCCATAAAAATAAAAAATTTAGAAAGATGACTACAATAATACACACACACATAAAATCATAAAATTTGTGCTTCCATTTTTTTATTCCTCTTGGTGCTTATTAGACACATAAAATCATAAAATTTGTGCTTCCATTTTTTTATTCCTCTTGGTGCTTATTAGATTTGAGGTCAAGATGGATCTACATTGGTTATATTATATTTGGGTGGTTAGGGCCAACCTATATTAGTGGCCTATAAACATTCTTCAAAAGGGCGCACCCCACCATAGAGTGTGTAAATACACACCCACCTTAATCTATACAAAGATTCTTTGATCATGAGTTAAGTGCTCTGTTATGTGATTCTTTAGCATATAGAGCATGTACATCTCATTTCTCTTTTTCTTGGGTTCATCCCCTCATTTCTTTACATGTTTATGATTTATGTTGATTTAGGGTTAGTTAGGGTTAGTTCGTTGTTCAATTTGATCCTTATTTATCTCTGTGGATCTCAACACTAATGCATAGGTCATTGTTCTGTCACAAAGCTTTCTAGAATGAAAAGGCATTTTCTCATGAGGATCTACTTAGGAAAGGGGATAGATTAACTTTGTAAGTTTGAACGGACAATATTAGACAGGTTTGTGTTTGACACTTTAAATCTTGATTTTGATTTAGTAATTGTTTCTCTTCATCAGTAATAGCGGGGCCCCAAATTGGGACTTGGAGGGCTGCATAAAAACCTTTTGAGAAAAGCTCCTCTATTTGCTTTTCCCACTTTTCTTTGAGGGGAGGCAATTTTAGTATTCTGTCATGGAAAAATATTCTTGTATTTTTAAAACAATATTTACATACCAAAGAATTTACTCCTCTTTCTAGTTGGAAATGAACAACAATAGAGCTTAAGAGTAACTTGATCACTGCCAGGTGAGCCATCCTCCTTGACAGTGTTGGTGTTTTTATCTTTTGGCTCTTTGCAGAACTTGCATGTACTTGCACTATATATTTGTTTTTAACTTTTTTGGCTCCATGCCCTAAGGCCTTAGACTTGATATCTTTAACAACATAGGTTAGATTTAGTTTTATTTCTATGAGTAAACCTCTATGCTGCCACTTTGTGTCTCACACTGTTGTACCTTGTAGTCGCATTGACCTTATTTTAGTCATTTGTTGGATATCAGTAAAATTATCTCATCTTATTCCCTTTTACCAGACTCGGCAAGTTTCTTGTTGAATCAACTTGCTTCATGGCTGAAATGAGTCAATTTATTTTTGGAGAAAGAATTCGGTCTATTGTACTGTTTGAGTTAAGAGTCAACTTAAGACTTAGAGCAGGATTGAGCTTGCCATGGTTCAACAAGTATTCAAACTAAACAAGGACAGGCATCTTGAGAGAGAACTCTCCTCAAGTGGTCTATAGACTTCCTAGTTCAGCATTGGAAGAACTGGTGAGTATTTGGCGAGTATAGTAAACTTGCAAACTTTGGAGAGCCATGCCGGGTTCTTCATACATGTCTTTTGCAAACTTTGAATCACCTGTACTTGTTACAACCTGGGTCAAATGCTATTAATTTTATAACGACATCTTTTGCTAGGTGATGTTTGCTTCCAATGATTTATGATTATAATAATAAATACTTTTGAAATTAACATAATTTTACTCAACCCTGAATCCTAAAGCTTCAACCTTCTGTTGCATTTGTACCTGCTATTGCACCAATGTTACTAGTGAATTTTCTATATATAGATGGTTGTAAATAGTAATACTATAGAGATTGCAATGAAGTCAATTGTTGAAGTTGGAAGATTTGACTTCCATGCAGCTGCCCTAACAGATATGAACACGTGTTTCCTCCTTTGAGGTCACAGGTTTGAATCTGGAAAGGGGTAGGGCATGTACACCCCTAAAGACTAAGCTGTCAAATTGCTGCCTGGAGGGGGATCCCTTGTCCCTCAAACAAGGGGGTCTCATAAGTCAATTTGGTGTCTGGCTAGATTATTATTATTATTATTAGTATCTCTAATCATGATTAGCATTTGCAGAAGCATTGATCCAACAGGTTTGTACCATAAAGTTGAAAAACTTTTTATTATTTAATATAGCAGGACATGGAAAAAACAGCGTGCTTCCATGATTTTAATTGCACATGCAGCTTCCACTGGATGGGACAAAATGTGCAATTAGAATTTTAGGCTTCATATGGAACAACCATGAATAAATAATCCAAGGAACCTGAGGATTTGGAGGCTTGCTTCAGGGAGGAAGGATTAAACACAAAGAAAATTATCATATTATTCTTGGTTCAAGGCTCAAGCTTTTGAGAATTAACATATGCTGTTTTCTGGGAATGTTTCATGGCCTCTAAGATATTGCTTAGGAAATGTGGTTTTGAGGACAGATCCATAAAGTTTGTTTTAATAAATATATGTGACTCTGTCATTGAAGCTGTGAAAATGACATATCTTCTTTGCTTTTGTTCCAGGACATTTGTGTTCCAAACCAACTAACATGGATTAAGGATATTACAATCACATTTTTACTCTTTATTTACTATTAATACTCTTTTTCAACATTGCAGGATGATGAAGATGAGGATGGCGAAGGTAATGAAGAAGAAGGTGAGGGTCTGAGCAAATCTGGAAAGGAGTTAAAGAAGTTGTTGGGAAAACGATCTGCAAATGAATCTGACGAAGAGGACGACGAGTATGAAGATGTATGCTTACTCTTCTCATTAAATTGTTTTGGTCTTTCCTCCTGAGATTTAGGTTTTACCATATCATAGATTACTTTAAATGTGCATATTGAGATAGGTTATGTAAAGTTAGCTATACTGAAGCTTTTTTCCTCCTTTCATCAACTGGTCAAGAAAAAAAGGGCCAGAAGAAATTGTAATACAATACATGTTAACGATAATATTTACAGTTTATATATATGTGTGTGTGTGTGATGTTGGATTATGTCAATGATTAATATTACAAATGTCACTTTTTGGTTTTCCATACCAAATGATACATTTTGTAGGTCCACATGTTACTGCATTTGTAGATAGGATAAGCTGAGTTCAATATACGACAGTTTTAGCCATCTAGACATTAGGGAACCATTTTTTGTCTTAGGTTTCCAAATTGTTTGAACATTTGTGACATGGATATCCAATGTTTTTCTGCTTTCTCATCCTGTGATTGTTCATTGGTCTCCTTTCTTCTATTTATTAACTCAGCAATCTACTTTCCCTGACATTTCTAGGGTCTGGGTAAACCTCCTTGATGCAATATAATCTGTATCATGATAATATGTAGGCCCTTTTTATAGAGTTTGTAAAAGGTCCTTGATGATTTTGCTCAAGATATATTTTTCTATAGCACAGCTAATCCTGAATCATATTTCTCAAATATTGAGATGGTGCTTGTTTTTTACTTATAGCAATGTAGGTGAATGCTGTGTATGTTATGGGCTGTATTTAAACCACATATTTGCTTTAGCAAGACAGTAGTGTAATCTCTTGGGTCATCCATTGCCAGGATATATTTATAAACATTTACAATGCAAAATCTTTTGAAATGGCATTTGGAAATTTGGACAGTGAAACATATCTTGGTCTTGACAAGATACTCCCATGTTTGTAAGAAGGCACCTCCATGACTGCAATAGGTTTTAATAAAAGAGACCAGAAGTAAGCACAGATTGCAAACAAATTAAGGCAGAGGATAGCATTAAAGCCTTTTACTGGATACTTGTAAATGTATTATTCAATAAGAGAACCAATTGAAAGATCCACAAAACATTTTCAGTTAATCATAAAACTAGCACATCCACATAGTTCGTGGTTGGATCACGTCGATAGGGATCAAATGGTTGAGAGCTAGCGATGGAATGGAAGACATTTTGGATTTTTTTATTCCTCATATTATTCTAGTTAAACAGGTTCAATTCTGAGGTTTCCATGCCTAGCTACATGTTATCACCGACATTCTTCGTGTTATCCATTTATCAACTATCAGCTATTTTTTATATTCTTTTTTATTATTATCTCACATTCTTCTAGTTATCTGCCATGAACTGTTGGTTATTCATTCATTAGCTATGAGTTATCCATGCATTGCTACCAGTTATCCATTCATTAGCTAGCTACCAGTTATTTTTTATATTCATTTTTTTTATAATTGTTTATTTAAATTTTGAACGACTGCCATAGAATCAAACTCGACAGTACACTTGTCTCATCCTCATCCGTAGATGAAAAAGCATAGGTCGCAGTCCACCCCAAATCTCAAATAAAAACGTCTATCGACGTAATGATATTGCATTTGAATGCTTTAGCTGTGTTCTGTGATTCCTCATCCACAGAGAAAATTACTGTGCTAAACCAGCAGGATAAAGATTATAGTTACATAATCCTTGTTTTGCTTCCTGAGCAATCCACCTTTGATGGTCTAGCACACAAACTTTGAAAACGAGATTTCCCAAGCAATGATCCATACGCATTGAGTAGCTTAAATTTTCGTTTCGGATATTTGGAAATTTTGAAGACTGAACAGGTTGCACTTTATCTGGTGTGTAATGGCCTCTATGCAGAGTTGTTGCTTTTTCTAATGTTTATTTATGTCCTAGTGACTGATATTTCTTTTGTCATTTATTTTTGTGGGGCAGGTAGATGATGAGATAGGTCTTTCACCAGTCTTGGCCCCCAAGCATAAAGACATTCCAAAAGAGGAGCCTGTAGAGACTACTCCCACTAAAGAAAAGGCTTCACCACCTTCGAGTGCCACACCAACCACAGCAAAATCTCAGAAAGGAAAAAGGAAGCCTGGCAGTGATGATGTAAAGCCAAGTGGAGTTGGATCTACAAAGAAATTGAAAATAGAGGTAAGTGATTATCTTGCAAAGATACATAACTCATTTGAGAATTGATAGATGTCTCTTTGCTGTAATACCTGATCTATTTAAACTTTGTTTGTGACAGGAATATGATTCAAAGTCCACTGCACTATCCTTTTTGCTATAATGCCTGATCTATTTGAACTTTCTTTCTTTTTGACAGGAGTCAAAGTCCACTGCACCATCCACTGTTAAAGAGGAAACTACACCATTAAAAAATGCTTCATCTTCTGCAAAGCAGCCAGCACCAGCATCTAACAAGGCTGTCAGTGCACAAGCAACAGGACCAGTGACAGAGGAAGAAGTGCGGACTGCTTTACGACAAATGGCTCCAGTCACCACCCAGGAACTTGTAGCAAAATTTAAGGCCAGACTTAAGACGCCAGATGTATGTATTACATAGTTATCATATTTATGCCATTCATCATGAAAATGTTTACTTTGAAATAAAGCAATGGTTGAAGACTCGAAATAAGGGTGCACTCTCATTCTAAGCCCCCTTGATTATGTCCTTATAGGCTCATGACACTGTTAGCTTTACTTGTGTATCTTAGATTGTGTTCCAGCTACAACATCCTTCTTCTTTCAGCAGAATAAACAGCAGTGATAATCACCTTCATTCAGCAGTTCCGTACAAGTTACAACAGTAATGAGGGCTCAAGAACATTTATGGAGGGAGAAATAGGGGGTGTATTCATGACCAAAGCATGCACCTGCATACATGTGCCATTCTCAGTTCATTTCCAGTTTAGATGTCTTCCTTTTCATGAAAAACGTTTTATATTCAATATTTTGAGATGAAAGCAGAATATACATCCAACTCTTTTTGTGGCTTAAAAATAGTTAGTCTTGTGACTATTTGCATATAACCACCTATTACAGACATGATATAGGCTTTTTATAGGCATAATCGAAGTAGAATTAGTCTACTAGAACCAACAGCAGAACACAGATATTTCAACAATAGCAACATGGGCTCCTCTGCTGAATTCACAATTGGACAGGAACCCTTCCTGCAGTAGAAAAGCATTTTTAGATAAACAATCAACACTGTTATTAAACTCTCTATAAACACGTGAGAAAGAGAGTTCTTTAAATCTTCCCTTAAATTCCAGCATCTAATTCATGACAGGTTCTAGTACCAAGTTATCCAATCATTCTTCACACAATTCTTAGAAGCTGTCTTTAGGGGGAGCCACATAGCAATCATCTCTGCCCTTGTTATTAATGCCTCGTCTAACAGCAAACTTTAAAAGAAAGTGATTGCTGATCAAAGAACAGCATTGCACCAGCCCCACACATCCCAGGTCACCTTGGCATGCCCCATCAAAGAAGCCACAAGCTTTGCCGTAATCAATTTTAGGTTCCTCAAGGACTCTTAGTGCCTTAACCTTTATTGATTTTTAGTTGCTCTCATAAGCACATCTGATTTTATGAGCAATTTGAGCTGTACTCAGCTTGACATATTGAAAATTCATCTTTTTACAGGATAACCAAATTTTCCAAACCCCAAGACCAAATTTTCCAAACCCCAAGGCAAAGAAGAGCCCTGAAAACTTTTACAGCCTTGTCTGCTACCCAAGAGTAAAAACATTCCACCAATGTTCTTCGATCCTATTTAGTTCTCTTAGATGAAATTCTAAGTTACCAGTATTCGGATTCAGAAACGGATCTGCCAGTTTTTTGAAAACCCAGGATCCGGATACGGCGAGGATACGTCACATACAAAAATATAATAATATTTTTTAAATTTTTTAAAAATTCAAAAAACATATTTGGAGTTTAAAAAACAAATCCATTTATGAATCACGACATTAAAACTGAAATCATTAGACATTTTATAAACTTGAAGATTGAAATGATNATACCATAATCCGATAATATGATATATATCATGATAGTAAATACAAAAATGAGTGTCTTATCAATGATCACTCTAGTAATATGATAATGTAGAGTGAATCTAACTACAAATCCTGAAATGGGTCTACATCCTCATAATCTGCATATGGAAACTCTACTTGTATATCTACATCATGAATAGATGTTGCGGGGCCTGAAATGGTGGAAGTTGCATCTGATGAAGGCTGAACTAGTGGTACAATATCCTCAAGCAGGTTGAGGTGAGTCATGGCATTCAATGTCATGTTAAGTCAGAGGTCTCTGGCTCCACATCCCACATCCGACTCGGACCTTTCTTATACTCTGGATTTGAATGTGATAGAAGGCGGAGGATGGAATGAACATATACAAGAGCTTCAGCCTTCGCTGCTCCTAGTCTGTTTCACTTCACTGAATGGATGAAGCCATATGTACTCCAATTCCTCTCAGCTGATGAGGAACTAGCAACTTGTGATAACAACCGGGTGGCCAGAGTTGAGATATGAATGCTTTCCCCGCCATGGAAGCCCCAACAAGTAATAGGATCAATGTGCCCCCGATCATTCATGGCTGTTGGATCTGAAAAGTCACCAGTGGACTGCACAAATGCTCCAAATTCTGCACGTACATCCATTGCAGTTCCCATATCCCTATAAATTTTCCTCAGAGCTGTCTTGTATCCCTGTACCACTTCAGAATCCTTGTTTGGGGCTGGGTAATGACAAATTTTTGGAATGATAATATTTCGGGTGCAGTGCATATGCCAAAAGGTGCAATGGTGTGGTCATTTTGTTCCACCTTTCGGTAACTATGTCCTTGACTTTATTATAAAATGTTTCAAAGGGGTCATTATCATTTTCCTTGATAATTTTCCTTATCCTCTCCAGCATACTATCTATGTTCTCATAGACTTCCCCCAAGCAAGGCATATCTATGTCAAAAACCTTGATCGTGGTCAAGATTGGTTTAGTAAACTGCAGAAGGTATTGGACCTTGTCCCACCATGCATCATCAAGAATGATAGACTTGATCTTCTGTCCTCTATCAGAAGTGGAAGTCCTCCATGATTGCCAAAGAGGGTCGATGACCATCGCTTGTAATGCTTGTTTGACCTCCACAAGCCTCTTTATGTCTAGGGTGGGGGAGGCAAAACGGGTTTCAGCAACCTACAAGTTTTAAAAATTTAAACTTTAAATAAAAAATCATATATGAATAAAATTAACAATTCACAATACAAAGAAATAATATTGATTTAAAAAAGGAGTACCTTCAGTAGCTCCAACTCTGCAAAACCCCGATATATTGCTTGGGACATTGAATGGTTGGTGATGAACATCTGGATTTCTTTTGCTGCTACATATACCTCATTGATCCACTCAATCTCACCAATCTTGGCAAGCATAAGGTTCAATGAATGTACTGCACATGGAGTCCAGAAGATGTGATCATATTGACCCTCCACAATCAACCCTGCAGCTCTACAAATCTGTGCATTGTTCGCAATGACTTGGACAACATTCTGTGGCCCCACAGTTTCGATTGCATCAATAAGAATTGAGGAGATGAATGATGCATCTTTCTCTATTACACTGCAATCAACAACCTTCAAAAACATTGCCCCTTGGGGGCATATTGCAATAACATTAATTAAAGGGCGGTTTCTTTGGTCTCTCCATCCATCAGAAATGATGGACACCCTTGTTTCTGCTCATGTATCTCGGATTGACTGTAATTGTCTATCCACAGATTATCTTTCTGATGTTAACAAAGTAGTGCGGCCCTTTTCATAACCAGGGCTCTTGTACCCTTGTGGCGCTTCATTGACTGCATTAATCATTTGTTGCCAATAGGGGGATCGCACCAAATTAAATGCTCGCCCATTTGCATATATGCAACGAGCTACATGCTCATCAGCTACATCTCTGCCTTGATTATTAAATGCTGCTTCAAGAGGCCCCAAAGAAGGCCTCTTATTAGCTGTAGCCGCTGATCTAGATGGCAATGGAGGCCTTGTTGTAGAGCCTTGCACAATGAGTTTTCCCTTAGTAACTTTCTTATCAGCGGCATCTTGCAAAGATGCATAGTACTTACTTTTTGCAAGACTCAAACCTTGTCCAGGCTTACCATTTGCATCAGGTGGGCCAGTGCATACATGCACCCCCGTGTTTGTATGCCCGGTGAGATGGCCCTTCATCCTAGTGTATGAGCCATTTCGGATGGAACCACATTCACTACGTTTCCATTTGTAAGAGCCACCCCCAGGGTTTTTGCCAATAATTTCCACAAACTGCCATAGAGGAGATTTTGGGTCTTTACAGGGATTTGGCCCCCCCTCAGTTTGTTGTGGTGGTTCCATATCTATGGCTCTGCATATATTTGGAATTTATAAATTATTATTAATGTGTACACTGTACTCCCAATCCATAAATCAATGCAAGTAATTAGTGGCTCTGTTAGTGTTTCTTTTAAATAAAATGATAGATGATAAAATCATAAATCACAGTTCACTGTAACAGTGAACTATCATTTTAATAATTTTATCATTTTATTTAAAAAAAAAACACTAACAGAGATTTCTAACACCTCTGATCTCTGAGTTTTCATTTTATTTAAAAAAACACAACTCTGAGTTTTAAAAAGAACATTAACTCTGAGTTTAAAAAAAACCAATAACTCTGAGTTTTAAAAAAAAAATAACTCTGTTTTTTTTAAATTGTTTAGCACTAACACTCTAACTCTGAGTTTTCATTTTATTTAAAAAAAAAACACTAACAGTCCGCAAGCTAAAAAATATCGTTCATTGTTTACTGTTTACAAATTAAATGATAAAAACCTCACCTAGTCGCGTCGGCAAAGGTATTTGGCAGTTGCACACTGGAGTTGGAGGTTGACTGCACACTGCGTGGATATTCTGGAACAGACTGTCCAGTGTCGTCGCTGATTCATGAGTGGGGTAGGGCACTCTTCCCTATCAGAAGACGCCAAACTTCAAACAAAGAAAACACCAAAAAACCCTTTCTGTCTGCTCCTGTCTGCTGCGCGCGATGAGTTCGAGGAGTTGTGAGTGGCCCGTGGGGTAGGGGCAGTGTTATATTTTTATTGAAAATAAAATATATTAAAATTATATTGCCAGCTGTTGGATGGATCCGGCCCACCAAAACACAACCCCCATTTCCTTTCTCGTGGATCTGCTTACCTTTCATGGGATCCGTTTCCATTTTGTGGGATCTGGTTCCATTTCACGGGATCCGGTTCCATGTTGCGGGATCCGTTTCCATTTTTGACAGCGACGGAAGCTAGGCGGATCCGTGCCGTATTTGGGCGGATCCGGATCTGGTTCAGAACCGCAGATCCTTCACCCTGTTCAGGCGGATCCGGTAACACAGATGAAATTTGAAGAATTTCATTCCATGCTGCTCTAGAGAAGAATACCTGTCATTGATAATTGATGCTGTGTTCATTGGATCACATGTGTTTGCATGGACCAGTTGAAGTACTTTGGTTGCTCTCCAAGCTTGTTCTTTTTCAAATGGAATTCTGTGTTGCTTCCTTGCTTGACAAGCTCCGCATACTCCCTGAATCTTTTGTTGGATGTCTGGAAGTTCGTCTGCCAGATTCTCTTGAGCCAATTAAGAAAGCTAGGTGAGGTTGAGGTGCTCATATCGTTGATGCTAGCGTGCACTAATCTTTGATGCACTCTTAGCTGCTAATGCATGCCCCTTGACCTGTCCACTGTCGACTAAACAAAATAGCCCATGATTCTCCACAACATGAGCAATGTTCTGAGTTTCCTTGTTAACTACATAGTATTTGTGATCGCTAACGTTGACAGCAAGCTGGGTGTAGTGTCTCATACGCTAACTAATTGATAGTAGATTAAGTTCCATACCTGGCATGTAATGCACATTGAGGAATATAAGCATGTTTTCTCTTAAGGAAATCTGAACATTTCCTTTGCTTACAACTGTGTACTCTTCACCACCACCGAAGATTATTGAATCTTTGGAGGCATTGGGAGTGTGCTCTGTGAAGCAGTCTTGTTTGTTGGTGAAATGGGAGATGCACTTGAGTCAATGTACTGAGTAGATGACTTGTGTTTATTTGTCAATTGCTTATCCATGAATGCATAGAAGGCTGACTCCTCCTCTGTATGTTCTGTGACATGAGCCTTTTGCTAAGGCATTCCCTGGTTGGTTTTTTTGTTCAGCCAACTTCTTTTTCCAGAAGTTCTTCATATGGCTGACCTTGCCACAGTGGTGACAAGTGATGTCTTTTTGACTCTTTATTGTATCATCTCTGTTAGCCTGACCTTTCTTCTCTGCCCATTAACCTTGCCCTTGAAATTGGTGGCAAAGGCTTGTTCTGGATTCTGTCTCATTGCTACTATTTATATGTTTCTTCCATCTGTCTTGGTACAAGAGCTTATTGAAAAACTCAACAAATTTCAAGTCAACACCCATATGATGTTTAGAGTCTCAATGAAGTGCTCATAAGCATGTGGTAAGCTTTTCAACATGATACCACCATGTCATCTTCTTCCATGTTGTGCTCAATGGCAGCTAGTTGTTCTCCTTTATCCTTGATCTTGAGTAAGTCCTCTTGAAATGAGGCACTCTCATCCATCATAATCGAGAAAAATGTGTTTTTAAAGAATGCTCAGCCCTTGTCCAGACTCCAAAGTCTCATGCAGATCTTTTAGCTGCTTCCAAATGGTTGTTGAAGTCTTCTCAGTTTGGACCTCAGGAAGCATAACTTGAGCAGCATTATTGCTTCCTTGTCTTGCTCATTAAACTTGTCTTGGTCTCTACCTGCAATTGTGGGGAGGGTATTGGTACCTAGGACAAAATTAGCCAAGCTCTTGTACTAAAACATGTCCAGCGTACATTGCATCCACATGTTGTAGTTCTTGCCAAAGAACCTCTGGCTTGCTTCCAACATGATGTTGGTCAAAGAGGCTATCATTATACTTTACAAAATGCACAAAATATACCAAAACAGGGTGAAATGCTGAAAATAGCTGTCAAACCCCTGTAAATTGGTGCTAAGTAACTGTAGCAGCCGAGTATTGCTTGTGAACATGGATTTCTGATAAATCTGCCAAACGAGCAGCTTAAAAATACGCAGATCTTGACAAATCTGCTCATACTCAGCCTCGTAAGCCCTTGATCTCTGCACAAATAGCTGCAAAACATGCAAATCTAGACAGATCTGCTCAGAAACAACTTCAGAATGGTTAGATTCGATACAAACTAGCACAAAAATTAATTTATTTCTTTGTAAATCTGCTGAAACACACAAAATCAACAGCTGAACCATCCAGATTTGCAAATCTGGGCACCAATTCAGTCAAGAATAGAGTGAACGTGCTCTTAAATTCTTGGAGTTGGACAAAAAACAGAGAAATTTCACCAGTTACAGTCAAATTCTGGTTTGTCAGCTGAAAAACATTTATGTACAGTTCATACAACAAATTGGTGGCTGTTGAGTTCGTAGACATAACTGTATGACCTGATCCTTGCCAATTTCTGCTCTGGCGGTTGAATTGATGTTCCACACAGGTCGTATGGAACACAACAAATCAGAAAAATTAATCTGTCAAATTCGTGCTCAGGAAAAATCGACTTTTTGCTGGGTCATATCATATGACTTGATCCATACATTGCTAGTGGTTGTATGGCTGTTGGCGGCTTGTATGTCTGCTTGCACGTGCAGGTTGGATGTCAGCTGGGTTTGTATGATCCTTTCAAACCCCTAGTGGTTGTATGGCTGTTGGCGGCTTGTATGTCTGATTGCACATGCAGGTTGGATGTCAGCTGGGTTTGTACGATCGATCTGTACGATCTTTTCAAACCAAAATTTTCTTTGACTTGTGGAACCTCAAGCTGTGGGGTTTCACTAAAAAAAATTTGACCTTGCTTCATAATCTAAATAGTAAATTTAAAACAGTACCTGGTTTTGACAAAATACTTTTGGCTCTTTGATTTACAATGCTAGGGATTCCTCGATTTGTCTCTCCCACCAGTATTTCCTAGGTCTTTACATTCTCTATGTCTCCAATACTCTAGTTGAGCTTTGATAGGATATCATAGAAATCGAGCATATTAAGAAACCAAGAGTAACTTAGAAGAATTATTGTAATGTGTTCCATAGAAGAGAAAGCAAATTATTTTTTATATAGGTTTATTATTGGGTTGAGTCAATTCATGTTATGAATGTGGGATAGATTGAGAAATGCAATAAAGTGAAATAAAATACAAAATAACATAAAGTTGGAAGTTACTTTATTAATGCCTAAGTCTAATATCTAATTGACCATTATAAACTAAGGTTTACTTTAGAGGTGCATAGGATGCCTCTTTACCTTCTAGTTTAGCTAGAAAACCTAGGTGGCTTTCCTTGACAATATAGGATGCATAGGAGCAATTATATGGCATTGATGTGTTCCATCATTGATGTACATTGTAGAGCCATCTAGTTTGAAGAGGAAAAAGGTTAGTAGGTTTGAGTCAATTCATGTTATGAATGCGGGATAGATTGAGAAATGCAATAAAGTGAAATAAAATACAAAATAACATAAAGTCGGAAGTTACTTTATTAATGCCCAAGTCTAATATTTAATTGACCATTATAAACTAAGGTTTACTTTAGAGGTGCATGGGATGCCTCTTTACCTTCTAGTTTAGCTAGAGAACCTAGGTGGCTTACCTTGACAATATAAGATGCATGGGAGCAATTATATGGCATTGATGTACATTGTAAAGCCATCTAGTTTGAAGAGGAAAAAGGTTAGTAGGTTTGATAAGATGCCATGATGGAGGAGTACAACTCCTTGAAGATTGATGTGTCGTAGATTGTGCCTAACTAGGGTGAAGTTAGTGATTGACTTGAGGTGTCTATCCAAGGTTATGGATTTAGTGGATGAAGGCATAAAGAAGTTCAAAGCAACATTGAAAAAATCGGCATCGACAAAAAGTAGGTAAGTGTCCTGAATACAACTTCTTGGCAACATAGGTGAATAAATCGAGAAAAATTGCCAAACCTTGACAAACATTAAAAAATACAACATCCATTCATTTTTTTAGAATTTTAAACATATAAAGCAACAATAACATCCAATAAACACTTTGGACATAACTATGGAGAAAGCACTGATATATATCATCATCATGTAGTGATACATCAAAGTTGATATTGAATCTTGAAACATCATAGTTGTCCAATCAAGGAATCAAAAGTGGATAACCAATACAAAATGACATCACATTTATAAATGTATTTGAGGAAAACTAGCAACTAGCTATCTAATATCAATGCCCTCTTCCACTTTTACGGGAAAAGGTTATGGGCTGTTTGGACGACCTTTTCCCATATGTTTGTATATGTTTGTCAGCCCTACCCCTAGCACTAATAGTAGTTGCAGAAGGCCCTAGCCTTGCATCTAATATTGGATGATGAGTGGTGGATGGAGGACTAGTTGTATCAATCGATGTAGAAGGTGGCGGCGATGCTAGCACAACACCTTCTGTGGTGTCTTCGACCTCCTTCTCCTCCTCCTCTTGCCCCTCCTCTCGCTCTAGCCATTTAGGTTTAGTTTGGCATTTGCATCTGGTTCTTTTTGTATCTGTCTCATCCACAGGTGGATATTGTAATGGATGTACTCCAAGATAGAAGAAACACTACATACTTGTGAGAGGAAGATTCAATTGGTTGATTGGCAAATGTTTTGATTATTGAACCCTTGCTCCACAAATTTTTTTAATGGTAATGACAAATGGTGTTTGGATGCCTCCAAAGTGGTTGATGGTCTCCTCTTGCCCTTCTCACTCCTCCAACAACCAACTCAAGCAAATGACAAAAACAAACTCACTTTTTTCCCTCTTAAGCTGCATATTCCTCCTCTTGGGCGCTTTTTTCCATCGACCCACGAGGTTTACTAAAAGGTCGCTACTTTTTGGAAAAAGTTGTGAGGTTAAATTTTAGGATGGAAAAAATTGCAATAATAAGTCAACGATTTTTCGAAGAGTTTTTCAACACTGGTTCAAAGTTTAGTTTGTGGCTAGAGGGTTCTCTTAGAAAGATGGAGTTGACTATTAGGAATCATTTGTTCCCATTGCCAGGTATACCTTCATTGGATTCATTATGTTTTTAGCACAAGTATTTTGTCGGGATTTGTATCAAATGGATGTGAGGACAACGTTTCTTAATGGTCTGATTGAGGAGGAGGTCTACTTAAATTAGTCAAGAGGCTTGGAGGTGCATGGGCATGGAGTCCACGCTTGGAGGTTGAAGAAGGCCCTTTATGGGTTAAAACAAGGACCGAGTGTGTGGTAGTCTAGGATTGATGAGTAAGTTTAGGTTTCACGATAACATTTGTAGATCATGTACAACTTCATTAGAGATAGGGTCTAGAAGGAAGCAGTGGTTCTTTAGAACAATCACTATAGATCAACATGTGTAGATATCTTGACCAAGATCGTGGCAAAGCGGAATTTGAAATGTTTAGGGAGAGTCCTTGTGTGGTGGAGAATGCTTTATTCACCAAGAGGGAATGTTAGCTTTACTAGTGTAGCTTAGATTGTGTTCCAACTTCTACACCCTTCTTTTATTGGATTAACTAGTCACAATAGTCGCATCAACTGTGTTATCTTGATGAGGTTAAGTCAGAGGAGCACTACATCTTGCTTTGCCCTACATATTATGAGATTCATGGGCTGTTCCATTGTTTATTCAGAGGGACCCAGAACCTCACTCGTTTCTTCAGGTACCTCGATCAAAGATGCTTGTCCCTTTATTTGTAGGAGGCCCTCAGGCTTCAGGCTTACACTTTCCAATCTCATACTAGACTAGATTCCATCTAGTGGACCACTTCCTTCTTTTCAGTGCTCTCTTCAGGTAGGGGCACCAAGAGATAGACTAATACAAGCATGGCATTGGACTCTCGATTAGTGTAGACCTATGTTGCACAAGTTTCTAGAACGCGGGTACGTCGGGTACGCGGACACGAGTATCCGATACGGCTAGAAGCTTCGCCCAAATTTACAGGAAACGTAGGGTTGGGAGCGGCAATAATATATATTAATTTTTTTAAATATATTTAAAAAAAATAAAGTTAAAAAATACATAATTGATTAATTTCATAGCTTAAACTATTTTATCCTCTTAATCCTCTAGTTGTGTCATGAAATTCATTCTTTTTAAATTTGCTCACACCTCTAGGTCCACATTATACAAATCTCATTGTACGAGTTTGTAAAGGCAGGTTGCATATATGTGTACGAAGCACCAATAGCTTCATAAATCATAAGATTCAATATTTTTCTAATTCCTTGTTCCAACTCCATTTGTATTATTGCTCCTAAGAGTTCTTAGTCTTTGGGTGACTCTGCATTTTTTTTATGGTAACTACTACTTACTTCTAATTTGAATGAACTTGATTGTTTTAAGTTTAACTAACAAACTTTCAAATCTTTTGGTATCTTGAATTTGATATGGTTTATGATCCTAAATTGCTATATCAGTCAGTATGAATAACATAAGCTAGTTGTAATCATTTGAGATATGAATTAAAGTAGTTCAATATCTTAGTATTGTAAAAAATCCATGTATATTCACTTAAGTACACTTGCAACATATATTGAGTGTGAATGGATCTAAACATTTAAGAGGTGTGGGCCCTCTTTATTTATATAACCTTGAAAATAAAAAATGGCATTATTGATAGATTCAATTGAAATTTTTATTATTGGTGATTTCTTGACACAATAAACTTCAATCATTCAATTGATTTTCAACACTTTTCTTATGATTTTGGCCTCCACATGGTCGGGAGCTTGTAGAAGCTCCCTGTCTGTTTGGGAGCTTCTGGAAGCTCCGAAACAGACAGGGAGCTTCTACAAGCTCCCAATAAAAAGGGAGCGGCAAAAGCAAGTTCCCAAAAAGCTCTCGAAAAGCTCCCAAGTTCCCAAAGAAGCTCCCATAAAAAAGGGGACGTTTCGTATCAGCTCCCAAGCTCCCAGGAGCGGGGAAACGCCGAGTACGGGTTACCAAAATCCCGGGAGCGGTACCCGTGCAACTATGGTGTGGACCTATGGGCTCACCCTTTAGTCCTAGAGTTCTCAGCGGCACAACCAGAATAGATACATTATCAACAGATGGACAAGACCCTTTCAACGTCACAACCAAACTAAATCCACTATCAATAGGCAAACGAGACCCTCTAGGCCTCAATAGCAGAGTACCTCCTTTAGCCAACAACATAGTAGGGGTTTCCAACACTCCACCAGAGCCTCCTCTAGTCATCATTTTATAATGAGTTTCCTTCATTCAGCCTCAGATGTTAGGAGAGATGGGTCTATTCCATGACGAAATTATCTCATTCCTTTTGTATTCTCTTGTTCTTATACCCATTCATCTTGTACATCCCCCCATCCTCAGGTAGTCTCCAATGCTCGGGGTTGAGGGTTTTTCATACTATAGCATTAGGTCTCATGACAAAAGTTACTTTAGGTATCTTGCTTTTTATAGGAGACTTTTTAGTACTCCTGCTTTGTAATGGCGTAATTTGTCTATGCAATTCCATTGACCTACTTTAGTGGTAATTTGTTGGAATAATGATAAGGGTGTAGGAGCATTAATGATAACAATTTTATCTTATTTTATCTTATCATACAACAATTTTTAGAATAATGATAAGGGTGTAGGAGCATTAATGGAGGAGAGAGGGATAGGAGTCACACGTTTTTCTTCATTTAGCAATTTAGTTTGATTTCAAGTTTTTCTTTGTTTTGAGGGAAAAGTGCCCTGGTTAGGCATGCTTGATTGCATGCCTCAAATCATTTCCAGTAGAGGCACATTGTATTTTACTTGTTTATGCAGTGCAAGGAAGGCACTCTCCAGAGTTATGGTTTGATACCCTTAGTTGAGGAATTTTTGTGCATATATCCTCTCTTCTTTTTAGTTGATAAAGGAGAACTAGGTCACGCTATTGTGGTGGTTTGAGTGTTGGAGTTTTGAGCTAGAACCTTTAGTTTATTGTTTTTTTAGGTTTAATACAAAAATCAGTGATGGTGTTGTGAGAGATCATATTAGAGTGTTTGTTATCATTTGTAGTGTGTTCATATGCTAAAGTTCTTACTAGTTGAAATTTTGATAAATTTTGAAGGGAGAAAAAGAGGTCATGTTTGGCTACCGGGATGGGGTTTATTGATAAATGGCGAATGTGGGGTAGCAGATCTTGGTTGGACATGATATAATCCACCACTATGCTAGCCACCCCCACCATGATGGAGACATGTGAAGTGGTCGGAATTTGGGAAACAAGGGAGGCCATTAAATATCAAAAGTTTATGAGATTCCTCAAGTCTTAGGAGGTGTCTGCCATAAGCTGTAATAGGCCCAAACATATCAGCTGAGATGCGGCGGAGCCCCACTGAAATTGGATCAATCTCCTGGGTGCAAAACACATCCTTGGCACAATCATGAAGGGGGGTTTAGAGATCTCTGGTGCAGGTATTGAAGTCCCCCAAGAGGATGACCTCACTAGCCATCTTATTGAACATAAAAATAAGATGGCCAAGACAAAGTGAGTCATCCTAGAGTTTGTAAAGAACCACACAAGCCTTCACATAGTCAAAAAGACCAGGAGTAAGTAGATGTTTGATGCTATATCTTCACTCTATGTTTGAGTGAGTACTTCAATAGGAAGATGCTGCAAAATAAGCTTAGAGCCACGTGGATGAGCAAGACTCATACTATAGTCACTTGATGAAGATTATTGAACTGCATGATCAACTTGTAGCATTTGAAAAAGACGTCAAGAGTGAAGAGTTAGACTTAGTACCCGTAGCCTTAAATGGGTTTTTGTCCTCTTGGTAGCCTTCTGTCTATGGGGTATGTGCCTGAGAAAAGCTTCCCACCTTTGAGAAGCTTTGGAGGACATCATCCGAGAGAAGGGAAGACTAGAGAGTGTTGCAGGTATAAAGGAGGAGCATAATGTTGCCATCATCATCAAGATGAAGAAAGGCATCAAGAAAGCTGACACCAGGCGACCTTAGCTTGACCCTCTATTTCTTCCCTTCTCCCTCCTACTATGATCCACTTCAAAGAAGGGTTAAAGTAGAAAGAAAGAGGATTCATGTTTGTCTAATCAGGGTGAGGGGGACTTTAGCCACATCAAATGTTTTACGTATTGAAAGTTTGGCCTCGATGCTTCTCAATGTCATGAAGGAAGTGGAAGGGAAATAAACAATAGAAGAAGCAGTTTTGAAGGAGTGCATAAGCATTTGTTGGAGTGGATGAGCAGGGGGCAGATATCTTGACCAAGCCCTTGGCAAATGTGAAGCCTGAGATGTTCAGGGAGAGGCTTGGTGTGGTGAACACTTTCCTTGTAAAGAGGGAGTGCAAGCTTTACTTGTGTAGCTTGGATTGTATTGTAGCCACTGCATCCTTGCAGCAGAGCATACAGCAACAACAGTGGTCCTCATTCAACAGTTTTTCATAATAGTTCTGTACAACAGTAATCAGGGTGCAGGAGAATTTGTGGAAGTTCGGCCTCGATGCTTCTCAATGTCATGAAAGAAGTGGAAGGGAAATAAACAATAGAAGAAGCATTTTTTAAGGGGTGCATAAGCATTTGTTGGAGTGGATGAGCAGGGGGCAGATATCTTGACCAAGCCCTTGGCAAATGTGAAGCCCGAGATGTTCAGGGAGAGGCTTGGTGTGGTGAACACTTTCCTTGTAAAGAGGGAGTGCAAGCTTTACTTGTGTAGCTTGGATTGTATTGTAGCCACTGCATCCTTGCAGCAGAGCATACAGCAACAACAGTGGTCCTCATTCAACAGATTTTCATAATAGTTCTGTACAACAGTAATCAGGGTGCAGGAGAATTTGTGGAAGAGAGAGAGATAGGGTGCACATGCATGAATGCCTTAATCATGCATGTGCCATCCTTTGTTCATTTCTAGTTTAGATGCTTTTCTTTATTTAGCAGTTCAGTTTCAATTTTGAGTTTTACTTTATCTGGTTTTGCAATCACAGTTAGAGGGTGCAGTTCCCTAGTTAGACTAGGCACCTATGCATGTTGATTCCTAGTGTCAGAGAAGGGTGCAAATCTCTAAGAGGATGCTTGCATGTCCCAGATCATCTCCAGTAAGGGTGTACTTTATTTGGCTTGTCTATCTATGCATAGAAGGTGCTCTAGTGTTGGGGTTTGATAGTAGATATTCTTAGTTGAGGCGTTGTGTGTGTTGATCTGAAACAGAGCCAAAATATTTAGTCCTTTAAACTTTGTAAAAAAAATCCTTGTTAAAGTTTTAAATCAGCGATCAACTTGAAAATAAAGGCCAAAAGTATCAAGAAAGCATTCATTTTTATAATGCTGCCCTAAAATGCCAACCATGAGGTCAGCTTGGGAAGAAGGGGCAGTAGCAGAAGTGTGAAGGATGAAGTCTGTTCGTAGTTCAAAGGATGAAAGGGATCATGAACATGTCGATGAAGAATGAAGCAGCCAAGCAAACCTGCAAAATGCTACTAGTGATTAAGAATACACAATCTCTGTTGAGAGTATACAGCTCATCCTTTGTAAAAATTCCCTGAGCATGAATCAGAAGCCATTGAATGCTGGTTTTACCATTTGGGTTTCCAGGGTAAGCATGGTGTCAAATGTATTTATTATGCTGTATGATTTTCCAATGAAGAGGCTTGGTGGAGGACAAATCTCTGATCTCTTTTCAATGTGTCGTTGACAGCAGACAACCAATATTTTCATTGCTTTTTGGCATTGAGTTACTAGAAATTAGAATTCACAATTGTTGTTCCCATCATCAGCAATCTATGGCAATATATATGTGTGTGTTAGGGAAATCAATAACTTGATTGTGTGATTTAGTGATTGGACGGGCTAACTGTTGAATTATAACATGTGCATGATATTCTTTAACAAATTGCACACTGTAATAGAGATAGTGCTTGAAAAGCAAACAGCAGTAAGATAATTGCAGTTGTCAACCAAGCATCACACAAATTGAACACATGATTTTTCACGGGGAAACCTTTAAAGGACAAAAACCCCAAAGCATTAGTAATTCATCCCTTAAATGAGATGACTGAATTTGTTCATGAAAAGAATTGATCTCAGAATTCTGAGATGAATGTATATGAAAAAAAATCAAGAACAATGAAGCCCTAGCAAACTTGCTGCTGCTACCATATGCTGCCATGTGGAGGGTGAGTAAAAACCCTAACCACTTGTGACCATCAACCTGCTCCCCAAAAATTGTATGATTGCTGCCTGGGTTTACCTGCTGCCTGAATTTACTGCTGCCCGGATTTACCTGCTGCCCGAAGTTACTTGCTGCCCGAGCTGTGTTAACTGCTGCCCGAGCTCTGTTTTACTGCTGCCCGGACGGTTGACTGGTCTGCCCAAACTTTACCTGCTGCCCGAGCTCTGTTTTATTACTGCTTGAACTTTACCTGCTGCCTGAGCTCTGTTTTACTGCTGCCTGGACTGTTGCCTGGGCTGCCCGAACTGTTGACTGGGCTGCCCAAACTGTTGATGATGCCTGAGCCTGTTGGTTGTTGGCAAAGATCAGCAGCGAGGGTTTGCTGTAACCCTAGCTCTCCATCGAGCGTTAACACAGCTACTGCTGCCAAGTGTAACCACTGTGGAGAGCTGCTCTAGCAACCCTAGTCACTACCGAGGGTGCTGTAGCAGCTTGTTGCTGCTCCCCTCTTCACCACGGTGACTGCAAACTGTGCATGTAAAAACCTTAGCTGGCTAGGCTGCCATGCTAGGACAAGGAGAAGAACAAAAAGAAAAACTCGGCCACCAATCCTTCCTTCAACAGCAGTGAAAAGTTGATCTCAGTCAACCTCAGTCCAAGTTGGAGCAGTCAAGTGATGGATGTTATGTGTGTAAAATGAATTGCAAGTGACCAGGTGCCTCAGCCCTAGGCAGCCCTAGGCTGCATCAAATGACTCAATGTCAAATACTTGGTAACTGACCAAGCACCTCCATTCTCCCAAAGAATGGCCTTCAGCCTAGGCCGAGTCCTCTAGTCCCAGACTGCTTCAAATTCCTGGTAACTGACCAGGTGCCTCCATTCAGTGAATGGCCCTCAGCTCTAGGCTGAGACCCCCAGCCCCAGACTGGGTCAATTTCCTGGTAACTGACCAGGTGCCTCCATTCTCCCAGAGAATGGCCCTCAGCCCCAGGCTAAGTCCCCCAGTCCCATACTGGTTCAAATTCCTGGTAACTGACTAGGTGCCTCCATTCAAAGAATGGCTCTCAGCCCTAGGCTGAGTCCCCCAGTTTTAGATTGAGTCAATTTCCTGGTAATTGAGCAGGTGCCTCCATTCTCCAATAGAATGGCTCTCGATTCTGCTTAGGAAAAAATCAACACTAACTGCAAAGTCAACTGTTGGTTTTGCACTTGGCCCCTCCGATTACTTGATCGTACAATAGAGTCAAGTTTGGGGGTGTGTTAGGGCATATTGTATTGGTGGTTCGGTAGTCAACAAGTGACATCAAGAGGTAGAACACATTAATATTAATGGTTTGAATGTTCATAAATGGAGTTAATAAATGGTATTATTGTTAACCATTTAATGTCAATGAGAAATCCAATCACTGTTTTACTCTTCACCAGTCTACAGCAGTACAATTTTGTTTGATTTATTTTGAATTATGCTTCTGTTATAAATGAATGTGCATCAATATGGGGAACGGAATCTCATTTGTTTTGGGATAGAATATACAGCATGGACAGTTGAACTGGACATAGCCTCACACAGCATTTTCCCTTGGTCATTGACTGTGTTTGAAAATCCCTTACACGGAGTGATCCTTCTGGTTATTGAGTTGTTGGCTTCAAGCATAGTCATCAATTTTTGATTGTAAGCATATACTTTCTTTGGTGCTGTTGCATTGTTATTAAAATCAAACAGAGAATGCCTTTTCTATTTATAACAGAGCAATGAGAAGTATGTTCTTTTTAGTTTGACACGAATTGCAAGATGGATCTTGTTATTAACTGCTTATAGTATGGGGTGGGTTTGAAATTCTGAAAGTAGAGTATATTTAGTACTCAGATTTGAAACAGTGTGCTCTTGGTATTGACACTGTGAAGACAGTGTACTTGCTCCCCATTGTTGTCAAGATAGTGGCATAACCCATCTCAGGAAAGAAAGTTTCCATTCATGCAGAGAGAATAGAACTCAGCATTGACAAAGTTGCAGAGGTTTTTACATCTTTAATTCTGCAGAGCATCAGCGTTGAGGACCATAGTCCTACTGTTTATGGATCAGGATCATGTGTCCAGATTCATTGTACCCTCTTATTCCTAGTCTATAAAGGAGAGGCAGGGTACAGCACTGGTGGTTTGAGAGTTTAGTTTAGTTGTCAGATTTAATACAAAATCAGTGATGCTATTTTGAGAGTTCAGATTAGCATGTTTGCTGTTGTTATTATCAGCAATATGTGTTTCTAGGTTAAAAGTATTCTATAGCTGTAATTTTGATTGGTGTTTTCTGTTTTATCTATCTATGTTTTTAGGCTAGATTTTATAGTGTATAATCTGCTGAACATTGTCTGTTTTTAATAGACTATTTATATGTACGCAATTAATGAGTTTGACATTGACTTTTATGTATCCAGTTGCATAATTTCCTTGTTTATGTGAATTGCAAATTTTCAGAGCATGGTACAGGGGTATATTGAATAAGGCTCAATCTGATATGTTCTTTTTGTAATACAGGATAAGGCCTCATTTGCCGCCATCTTGAAGAAGATTTCTCGCATTCAAAAAACAAATGGTGCTAACTTTGTTGTGTTGCGAGATAAATGAGGCAAGTTGCAGCTTATAGTGAGAACATGGCTGATTGGTTCTAAACAGCAAGTTAACATGTTCGTTCTGGTAGTCCTGCAGTGTGGTGTGAAACCATCCTGTGAAAAATGTGTTGCTACTAATGCTATGGAATTGTATTATTGAGTATTCACAAAGGGAAATTTATCCAGTTGCAACATATTTATGTCGTGTTCAGGATATTTATCTGCAGGGGATATGCAAATCGGATGTGAACAATTTTGAATATGTATTTAGTACTTGACAACCGAAATGTATGCAGTAATCAAGGTTCAACTCCATGCTATTGATAATCAGACTTGAGTGTTCAAATCAATACCATGTTGAACCAAAAACTGGGCATGTAACTCGGTACTATTGGTAATTATTTCAAGGGTAGATGACAACTCAGTTTTTGATTTCAGATGGCATAGACTATAAGCATATATGGACTGTATTTCTATGCACAAATGATATATAGATCCTTGTGAGCTACAAATGTTATATTGGTACAATATATATATCATATATACCGTTTTTTATTTAGGAATCGATTTCAATTAAGTGTCTGATATCTCAAATGTTGTATTTGGTTGATTCAAGCATATATATGTATATACCATTTTTTAATTTAGGAATCAATTTTCAACTAAGTGTTTGATATCTAAGATTTTGTATTTGGTTGATTCAAACATTGGACTGCTGCTATATAAAATTTAAATGATGGTATTATAAGCTTACAGTTATGATATACACAGTCCGAACAATGAAATTGCTGGACCCATATGCCACTCATAATTTATTAATTGCCTGATTTATAACAAAATACGACACTATATAATAAATTAAACCATATTATCATTTGTTATATATATATATTCTTTCCAAATGGAAAAAATCTCTTTATTCTCATCGAATAAACTTGAACTGCCCAGAAGGAGCTTACATCATGTAGTCTAGCCTTCAAGTCTTTACAGATTTCCGAATTTTATGTGGCTTTCTACCACCTACAAGAGTCTTGCCTTCGTAGCTTCATTACAAAATTTCATTCTATCTGTCTGGATTAGTCTCTTATACCACATAAAGTTCTTTTCCTCATTCAAATTACAGATTCATAAATTGATCACCAGGCTGTCAATTGCTCGACTCCTCAACCTCAATTACTCTTGGAGGAAGAGCGAGTGCCAATTTGGATAGCTTATCTGCTTCCATATTCAGTTCCCTGTACATATGTCCATTGATTTGAGATGAGGTGCATTGATTTGAATTCTTCCATTGGCCCATTGTATTACCATTTCGGAGTCTCCATACAACTGTAAATTTTTCACTTGTTTATTTATGGCTACCCTTAACATTGAAAGTTCTGCTTTACTGTTAGAAGCTCTTCCTGGAGCAAATTTTATGGAGAGCTTCTTGTTGTCAGATAGATACACAACTCCTCCTGCTCCCTTGAGCGGTGGCTTTCCTTGGCTAGCACCGTCAAAATAAGCCCAAGGGACTCTTATTTATCACTGGATTTGATAACTGTCTCTATGGGGTCGATTTGGGCTCAGTTAGATGGCTTCATGACTTTCTGAATGAGCACAACCACTGTTATTTCTGCTGGAAACCAAGTGTTTTGAAAAACTGCCTTGTTTCTTGCTTCCCGCACATTGAAGACAAATAGTGTAGGAAGAGCTTCGAAGCTATGTACCCCAGCATCATTCCACCAGTTTTGAGTTAGTTGTTCTAGCGAGAGGTCTGTATTGGGCGTTGTCGAGTGGTTTAGTCTTTTGGAGACCTCCCAAACGAACCTTGCATATGTACAAGTGCAAAATAAATGAGATGTCTCTTCAACGGATTTGCACAACATGCACACACTCGACCCTTGGTATCCTTTTTTTTATAATTTTCCTAGGTTAAAAGTTTGTTACTTAATGCCAACAATAGTGTTAGAATCGTTTTTAGAGGGCTTGGAGTCTTCCAAATTTTAGTCCACCACCAAAGATGTTCTCCTTATTGCAAAGAACTTGATGCAACCTCATACTCGAGTTTTGCAGATCAACTTTAGTCTTTGCCATTCATTGTCCAGATGAGCTTGTCCAGTTCATCCTCTTCGAGATGGATGAAACAATTGACTAGTCTGGTCACATAATGATTCCAATCCACCGCTGATGCTCCAAGCAATCCTAATTCTTGAGTCGATTTTCAGCCAGGTCTGCCTCTTAATCTAGGGCTGTTGTGCTTAGGCATTCGCCAGCATTGAGATTCCTCTACTCTTAACTGAGTAATTACTTGATCTGATAATTGATATTCTTTGCACTTGCCCAAGGATCTTCTCCTAAACGTACTCTTCTTTTGTCACCTACCTTCCATGCAATCCAATTGCCAACTAGAGGAAATGCCTGAACATAGGCCTTCCAACCTATAGAGCCATTTTATGCGATTTAATTGGTTGTCTTAACCATTCAACAACAATGGACAACATATAGTATTTGGAGCTCATTGTCCTTTCCCACAACGAGTGTGGGTTTTTAGCCATCCTCCATAGCAATTTTGTAGGCAAAGATTTGCAGAATAGGTCTGGATTTTTAGTTCCCCAACCTCCCATAAATTTGGGGAGAGTTAAGGCAGTCCATTTAACCAACGAAATGCCCTCTGTTTGTTTGCTTGCCGTCCATAGAAAAGATAAGCATTTTATTCCTTATTTTGACTAGTATTCCCTTCAAGATATATGTTATTGATGCCCAATATATCGAGTATACATTGGAGAACTGCTTTGAGCAACACTAGTTTGCCTCCTTTGGATAGAAAATGGTTTGCCCATAGAGAAATTCTCGCTTTTACTTTCTTAAATAACCACATCCAATCTTGAAACGATTTAAGAAAAACCTAAATACTTAAAACCTTCTTCAATAGGGATTAGAGGAAAGGGGACCAACTCTCTTACCCTTGGTCAGAAGCTTGTCTGGGAGATTATTGAAAAGCTTCTCTGGGAGATTATTGAAAGCCAGACTTGACTTTTCAATGTTTATAACCATCCATGTAGCTTTCTTATACATCTCCAAGATCTCTACAAAGGCTTGAAAATTTCCAGATGAGCCTTCTCCCAGCAGGAGCACGTCATCCACAAACAAAGTATTGGTAAGTTCCACTATGCTTGAGATCCTATCACCTTTAATCTTTCCATCATCTTTTGCTTTGTGAATAAGATGGCTTAACGCCTCTGCTACAAGAAGAAACAAGAATGGAGAAAGGGGACAACCTTGCCTTAGGCGTCTTGTAGGTCTAAAGAATTGGGAAGGAGCACCATTAATTTAATATTGCATAAGACGTTGATTGGATGCAAAGCATTATCCATTCCACTACCTCCATCTCCATGCCTATTTGAATCAATAATAAATGTATGAAGGTCCAGCTTACCCCACCATATGCTTTAGAAAGATCCAATTTGAGAGCAGAGGCATAAAGTTTTTCTTTTTTTAATGGAATGGATTGCTTTCTGCACCAGATATTGTGTCATGAATCTGTTTGTTGAAGAGAAAGCCAAATTGTTCTTCCGATATCACTTTGCTGAGTATGGGTTTTAACCTCGTGCTATGATCTTAGCTATAACTTTATAAACCAAAGTACAACATGCTATTGGTGTGAAGTTGTTAAAGGTCTCCACTTTTTGCTTCTTGGGAATTAAAGTGATGAAGGTAGAATTCAAGGCTCCTAGTATCTTACCAGATCTCTGCGATTCTTTAACCACCTTCAATAAGTCTATCTTTGTCAAATCATAAAATCCAAGAAAAAACTCCAGGGTAAAACCATCTGGACCTTGACTTTTCTCTTTTTGAAATGAATGGAGAACCAAGTTTAATTTCTTGGTTACTTCTTTAGATAAGTCCTCCTTCATTTCATCTGTTACTAGTACGGGGAAGAGATTTAAGACTTCCATAGTTTTTGAGATTGGGCATCCTGGAGGTGCAGTAAATTGAGATTCGAAGTGCTCTACTGTTGCCTTTGATTTGTCATGAAAACACTGAGATTCGAAGTGCTCTATTGTACTTATGCTCTTTCTATGCGAAGCAAACCGATGGAAGAACGTAGTATTATTATCTCCTTCCGCTAACCAAAGGGCTCTGCTTTTCAAATGCCAGTGCTGCTCTTCTTTAAGTAAAATAACACTTTTTTTTCTCTAGTCTTTAAGGACTCCAGTTCTTTGTTGATAAATGTTCCTACTTCGTTCGAGTAAAAGAGTTCTTGTATCTTAATCTTTGTTTCTCTTAACTCTTTTTGGGAGAAAGCTTTGTGCTTTTGACCCCTTTTAATAATTTGTTTATTTAGACCAGATTTTCTACCAACTGCTGCATATAGGTGGTCGAGGTAGGGTTTTCTAGCGACATCCAATTTTCTGTGACAAGATTTCGATAAGATTCCTCTTCCAACCAAGCATGGTTAAATTTGAAAGGGGAAGGAGGTTTCTTTTTCAAAAATTTATTGATAATGTAATAGTTCTATGATTCGAAAGCCCACCTGTTTTCACTGTGGATTTTAAAACCAAATGCTCTTGAATCAATCTTTCTGCAACTAAAAAACAGTTTAGCATTTTTGTGATCGCTTGATCCCCACTACAATTATTTTTCCATGTGGGTTCCAATTTTAAAGGATGGACATCGATAAGTCTTTTCTCCTCAAATAATGTACAAAAAATTAACTTAGCGAATAACTGAGTGCATTTCCCCCCCAAAATTCTCTTGAAGCAAAGTTTAGGTTCAGATCACCCGCAAGAATTAGGTTTGAATGATCTAGCGCGCTAGAGTTGCACAAGGTTTCCTAGTAAGCTCTTCTTCCATGGAACGATCCATACATGTTTAGAAAAGACATGAGTCGGAGTCTTTGTATCCTCCACCTCAGTTTTTAACATTGCTTCGTAAAAAGATGTTAAGAGGCAGTTTAATTCAGGACTCCAGGATATGATTAAACCTCAATGTCCATTCGCATCTATTGCTTCCATCTTCTAGTCTTTTAAAAAACCACTCAAAACTTCCTTCCCTTTCTTCCCCTCCACCATTGTTTCTTGCAGTAACACGACCTTTAGCTATAACTTTATAAACCAAAGTACAACATGCTATTGGTGTGAAGTTGTTAAAGGTCTCCACTTTTTGCTTTTTGGGAATTAAAGTGACGAAGGTAGAATTCAAGGCTCCTAGTATCTTACCAGATCTCTGCGATTCTTTTACCACCTTCAATAAGTCTATCTTTGTCAAATCATAAAATCCAAGAAAAAACTCCAGGGTAAAACCATCTGGACCTCGACTTTTCTCTTTTTGAAATGAATGGAGAACCAAGTTTAATTTCTTGGTTACTTATTTAGACAAGTCCTCCTTCATTTCATCTGTTACTAGTACGGGGAAGAGATTTAAGACCTCCATAGTTTCTGAGAGTGGGCATCCTGGACGAGCAATAAATCGAGATTCGAAGTGCTCTATTGTTTCCTTTGATTTGTCCTGAAAACACTGAGATTCGAAGTGCTCTATTGTACTTATGCTCTTTCTATGCGAAGCAAACTGATGGAAGAACGTAGTATTATTATCTCCTTCCACTAACCAAAGGGCTCTGCTTTTCAAATGCCAGTGCTGCTCTTCTTTAGGTAAAATAATACTTTTTTTTTCTCTAGTCTTTAAGGACTCCAGTTCTTTGTTGATAAATGTTCCTACTTTGTTCGAGTAAGAGAATTCTTGTATCTTAATCTTTGTTTCTCTTAACTCTTTTTGGGAGAAAGCTTTGTGCTTTTGACCCCACTCTTTTAATAATGTGTTTATTTAGACCATATTTTCTACCAACTGCTGCATATAGGTGGCCGAGGTAGGGTTTTCTAGCGACATCCAATTTTCTGTGACAAGATTTCGATAAGATTCCTCTTCCAACCAAGCAGGGTTAAATTTGAAAGGGGAAGGAGGTTTCTTTTTCAGAAATTTATTGATAATGTAATAGTTCTATGATTCGAAAGCCCACCTATTTTCACTTTGGATTTTAAAACCAAATGCTCTTGAATCAGTATTTCTGCAACTAAAAAACAGTTTAGCATTTTTGTGATCGCTTGATCCCCACTACAATTATTCCTCCATGTGGGTTCCAATTTTAAAGGATGGACACCAATAAGTTTTTTTCTCTTCAAACAATGCACAAAAAATTAACTTAGCGAATAACTGAGTGCATTTCCCCCCCAAAATTCTCCTGAAGCAAGGGTTAGGTTTAGATCACCCACAAGAATTAGGTTTGAATGATCTAGCGCGCTATAGTTGCACAAGGTTTCCTAGTAAGCTCTTCTTCCATGGAACGACCCATACATGTTTAGAAAAGACACGAGTCGCAGTCTCTGTATCCTCCACCTCAGTTTTTAACATTGCTTCGTAAAAGGATGTTAAGAGGCAGTTTAATTCAGGACTCCAGGATATGATTAAACCTCAATGTCCATTCGCATCTATTGCTTCCATCTTTTAGTCTTTTAAAAAACCACTCAAAACTTCCTTCGCTTTCTTCCCCTCCACCATTGTTTCTTGCAGTGACACGACCTTTAGCTATAACTTTATAAACCAAAGTACAACATGCTATTGGTGTGAAGTTGTTAAAGGTCTCCACTTTTTGCTTCTTGGGAATTAAAGTGATGAAGGTAGAATTCAAGGCTCCTAGTATCTTACCAGATCTCTGCGATTCTTTAACCACCTTCAATAAGTCTATCTTTGTCAAATCATAAAATCCAAGAAAAAACTCCAGGGTAAAACCATTTGGACCTTGACTTTTCTCTTTTTGAAATGAATGGAGAACCAAGTTTAATTTCTTGGTTACTTCTTTAGAAAAGTCCTCCTTCATTTCATCTATTACTAGTATGGGGAAGAGATTTAAGACCTCCATAGTTTCTGAGACTGGGCATCCCGGAGGAGTAGTAAATCGAGATTCGAAGTGCTCTACTGTTGCCTTTGATTTGTCCTGAAAACACTGAGCTTTATTACCCTAAGCATCTTTTATTTCCACTATGGTACTTATGCTCTTTCTATGCGAAGGAAACCGATGGAAGAACGTAGTATTATTATCTCCTTTCGCTAACCAAAGGGCTCTGCTTTTCAAATGCCAGTGCTGCTCTTCTTTAGGTAAAATAACACTTTTTTCTTCTTCTCTAGAGTCTTTAAGGACTCAAGTTCTTCGTTAATAAATATTCCTACTTCGTTTGAGTTAAAGAATTATTGTATCTTAATCTTTGTTTCTCTTAACTCTTTTTGGGAGAAAGCTTTGTGCTTTTGACTCCACTCTTTTAATAGTTTGTTTATTTAGACCAGATTTTCTACCAACTGCTGCATATAGGTGGCCAAGGTAGGGTTTTCTAGCGACATCCAATTTTCTGTGACAAGATTTTGATAAGCTTCCTCTTCCAACCAAGCAAGGTTAAATTTGAAAGGGGAAAGAGGTTTCTTTTTCAGAAATTTATTGATAATGTAATAGTTCTATGATTCGAAAGCCCACCTGTTTTCACTATGGATTTCAAAGCCAAATGCTCTTGAATCAGTCTTTTTGCAACTAAAAATCAGTCTAGCATTTTTGTGATCACTTGATCCCCACTACAATTATTCCTCCGTGTGGGTTCCAATTTTAAAGGATGGAAACCAATAAGTTTTTTCTCCTCAAATAATGCACAAAAAATTAACTTAGCGAATAACTGAGTGCATTTCCCCCCCAAAATTCTCCTGAAGCAAGGGTTAGGTTTAGATCACCCACAAGAATTAGGTTTGAATGATTTAGCACGCTAGAGTTGCACATGGTTTCCTAGTAAGCTCTTCTTCCATGGAACGACCCATACATGTTTAGAAAAGACACGAGTCGCAGTCTCTGTATCCTCCACCTTAGTTTTTAATGTTGCTTCGTAAAAAGATGTTAAGAGGCAGTTTAATTCAGGACTCCAGGATATGATTAAACATCAATGCCTATTCACATCTATTGCTTCCATCTTCCAGTCTTTTAAAAAACCACTCAAAACTTCCTTTGCTTTCTTCCCCTCCACCATTGTTTCTTGTAGTGACACGACCTTTTGTTTTAAAATACTTATCATACGTTTGAGGGATATTAATTTGGGGCCCCCCCTATCCCCCTTGTATTAAAGGAGAGAGCTAGCATTAAGAATCCTTAGACAAGTTTTTTCAACTCTAAGAGCCCTTCCAATAGTTAATTTCTTTCCTTTGATGTCTTCGACTGCTTGCTTTTGCACCTTGGAGATAAAGGATTTTCATCCTGCCTGAGCCCTTTGAGTTTGTCTGTGTACATTTTTCATAAGTTTCAGCCTCCAGTTTGGAAGTAAAAATATGTCTTCGTTTATTTGCAAACTCAGAAAATTTAAAGGTTGGAAATAAATAAAAATTTCATAAATGCATGCCATTCAATAAACAACACTCAAAAAGTTTTGGCCAATGGCCCTGGAAAAACCCATAAGGGGAAAACAAGTTAGAGAGAGAGAGTTTATTATTTCTTCAGGAAAAAATTCAGATAACCTTTTACAGTCAAAATACAACTTATCTCAACCAACACAAATCACCCAGCAGGCTACCTCATTTTCTGTGCAAATGCTGCCTCGTTTTTTGTGCAAATTTCTTCTCGAAAAATGTGCAGAAATAATATCTATTAACAGTCCTCAATTTCTGTGCCTGAGATATTTAAATGCAGCCCTCGAAAGCTGTGCCAAAACAGTCACATAAAATAATGTATGGACTGCATTAAATGCAGCTGTACGACTTCGAAAACTGTGCCACAAAAATTGTCTATTGTCTCGATAAATGTGCCAAAGATCTTCCTCGAAAGATGTGCCTAATTTTATCTTGGAAACCGTGCCCAAAATCCGTACTGTACAAAATCTACACTTTCCTCGATTTTTGTGCCTACAATAAATGCAGCATGTACTCTCCTCGAATTATGTGCCTGCAATAAATGAAGGCCGTACAACCTTGGAATATGTGCAAACAATTTAATGATATCTCTATTTTTGTGCCCACAGTAAAAACTTTAGCTGGGTGCCTCAAAAATCGTGCCCTCTCTCTTCAGCTCTCTTCTCTTCACTCTTCTCTCAAGAATGAATGAATGTGCCTTTTCCCTTGCTTTTGTTTGAAACCCTAGGTAGGTGATGAAGCATCTAATCCAATGGCTGAGATAAGATTAGATCTAGGGATGCGAATAAATGCTCCATTTAATTTCTCAAAATTAATTTCCCTCACCCACTTAAATTTATCAAACTTTTAATCTCTAAAGTCTCATTAAATGCTCCACTTAAGTCATTTAATGCAATGGTCACTTTATTTCCCTTTTTAAGTGACTAAGCGTAAATTCACATAGGGGAACACTTTCCTAGGTACAAAATTAATACTCCCTCTTATCGAGGAAGGTGTTCTGCACCACTCCCGACTTGTCCTTGAAGAAAACAAACTTGCCCCTCCCCAAATATTTCGTCAGAATGTCTGCTACCTGCTCATCAGTGGAAATGTACTGTAAAGAATCAAGATATTGCACCTCTCTGAACATAATCTCGGATGAAATGATACCTGATCTCAATGTGCTTTGATTGGTCATGAAATACTGGATTCTCAGAGAACTGGATGCAACTCTGATTATCACAGTCGATCACCATAGGCCTCAGCTCCTGACCAAATAAATTAACCAGCAACTTGCGAAGCCACAAAGCCTTGCAGCTGTCATGACTGGCTTCCATATACTCGGCCTCTGCAAAACTCAATGCAACATACTTTTTCTTCCGACTGAACCACGACACTACTATTGAGCCCAAGCTGTAACAAAAACCGGAAGTACTCTTCCGGTTTTCCACACTGCCTACCCAATCTGAATCTGTGAAGCCAACTAACCTGATCCCATTTGACCTCCTGTAGTCCAGACCAAAATCCACTATCCCTGCTAGGTAACGCAACACATGTTTTGCAGCTACCCTATGCACACTCCTAGGCTCAACCATGAACTGACTAAGAGTGTTCATTGCAAAACACAAATCTGGCTGAGTGTTGACCATATACATCAATGATCCAATGAGCTGACGGTATAATGTAGGATCCACCAACTCTCCCTCAGAAGCATGAAGCTTCTTCCGGTTGGTAATCATCGGTGTCGACATTGGCCTGCAATCTGCCATCCTAAATCTCCTCAGAATATCAACTGCATACTTTCCCTGTCCCAATAAAATATGTCCAGGCTCCTGCCAAACCTCCAATCCCATAAAGTAGTGCATCAACCCAATATCTGTCATCTCGTACTCTGTAGCAAGATCCTTCTTGCAAGCTGCAATGGGTCTCTCTCCCCCTGTGATAAACAAGTCATCAACATATAATAGAAGAATAAGTGGATCATCTCCAACCATGATGAAGTAGATATTCAGATCTGCTTCACTTTTCTAAAACCCCATCCTCTGCAAGTAAGAATCGATCTTGGAGTACCAAGCTCTAGGAGCTTGCTTCAGCCCATATAAGGCTTTCTTCAGCCTGCAAACATGAGACTCTCTCTCTCATGAATCTCAAAGCCTTGAGGCTGCTTAACATAAATCTTCTCCTATATGATTCCATTGAGAAATGGTCTTCACATCCATCTGATGGATCTTCCAACCCATTTCTCCGCAATAGAAATCAAAGCCCTTATAGAAGTATACCGAGAAACCGACGCAAAAGTCTCATCATAATCAATACCCTCAACTTGTGAAAACCCCTGTGCAACAAACCTGGCCTTGTACTTCTCCAAACTCCCATTCGCTGCATGATTTAGCTTGTAAATCCACCAAGAAGTCACCACTGACTTCCCCTTGAGTCTCGGAACTATCTCCCACACATCGTTCTTCATGATGGAATGGTACTCATCCATCACGACATCTCACCAAACATGATGCTGGGAAGCCTCCTCAAAAGTAGAAGGCTCAGAATCACGTGTACTAGCCAACAACAACATGCCCAATCCGTCAGGCGTTTTGATTTCCCTCGCTGACTCCTTGGGTGTCCCAACCTTTAGAGCATCCTTCAAGGTCTCTCGAAGCCACTTAGGCTTCTTCTTCCCCAAAGGTTCTTCCCACAATGTCCTGTCCTCATCTAAAGAACTACTAGAGATAGAAAGCCCAGTAACCTGTGAACCAGTAGTTGGTATACCAACAACTAGAGAACTCTGTGATCCTGAAGCTTCGTACAATGTACCTGTAATCGTAGACCCATCACATGTCCCCAAAGACCATGCTGGTTGAACCACTGAAACTGGTGAACCTGTACCTGCACTGAGTGGTCCTGTAACCCCAGAAACCTGTGATCCGACTGCTGCGTTGATGGAACCTGTGTAACAACTTGAGGTGCAGGAACTTGCTGCTCTCCCTGCTCTGACTTTCTCAACTTCCAGAAGGCCCGCTCCTCCTCAAACTTCACATCCCTTCTCATAACAACTTTCCTATGATAGGGAAGGTAAATATGGAAGGCCTTCGAAGTCTCATCATATCCCACAAAGATGCCCTTCTCTGTAGTGGGCTCCAAATTTGTCCTCTTCTCAGAAGGGACATGAGAGTAAGTCAAACTACCAATTATCTAAAAATGGATAAAATCAAGATTCTTTCCTAAAAAACACTCCTCAGGTGTCATGTTCCCCACGACACAATGGGGACTCCTGTTCTGAAGATATACAACTGTGCTGCAAGCCTCAGCTTCGAGAAAGAAAGGAAGAGACTGGTCATGTAACATAGCTCTGGCTGCTCCAACAATGGACCTATTCATCCTCTCTGCTACTCCATTCTGCTCTGTAGTATATAGAACTGTCAACTGTCTCCTAATACCCTCATGTATGCAATATCCATCAAACTCCTTGGAGGTATACTCACCCCTGTTATCCGATCTGAGAACTCGTATCTTCCTCCCTGTTTGGTTCTCCACAAGAGCTTTGAACTCTTGGAACCTCTACAAGACTTCCTTAGACTTATTTCTCTTCAGAAAGTAGATCCAGGTCTTCCTAGAATGGTCATCAATGAATGTCACATAATACTCATATCCTCTCAAGGAAACATAAGACATCGATTCACATAAATATGAATGTATCAAGTCAAGGGTCCCTGCTGACCTGCTATCACTACTTGGAAAAGCAATCTTGGTGTACTTTCCCAAAGCACATCCCCTGTAAACATCACTCTACCCTGTACTGAACTCTGGTAAATCTGTAACCATATGTCTCAACAACCCCAAAGTTGGATGATGCAAGTGAGCCATCCTCCTATGCCAAAGCTCACAAATCTCATTACTCCTGCTATGTGCCATGGCAAGCTGAGGCTGAAACAAGAGTCTATATAGTTTCCCGCATCTAACTCCAATGGAAACTGAAGCATATGGTCCTGCAGTCTTGGGAAACTTATGCACATGTCCATCTAGGAAGGACACCCCAAGACCCTAATCCTCGATCATAGAAACTGAAACTAGGTTCTTCTTCAGCCCAGGTACATACAATACATCTCTCAACACCATGGGACTCATGGACTCCCTCTGAAAGGTAATGGTCCCTCACCCAATGGCTCTGACCACTGAGTAATCTCCCAACACCACCTCCACATCCGTCTCTGTTTGTGAAATCTCGAAGAACATCTCACGAGCACCTGTCATGTGGCTTGAGGCTCTGCTATCAATATACTAAGTGTTGGAAGAAGATGCACTGTAAGAATGTGTTGAGGCTTGGAAAATTGCAGGCGACAACAGCAAGGGATTCTCCCTAGTAAACGTTCCCAACTATCCCGTTACTGTTTGGTATGGGGAATCTGCACGGTTTGCGGTTCAGCTACCGTAGGTCAAGTAACAAAAATAAAAGGTTTTACCGATTGCGGCTCGGTCCACCATGTATGTTTTAGTTTTTTATATTTAAGTATGAGATGCAAGTGGCTATCTAAGAATGCAGATTGATAGAGAATACGAGGAGCGGTCACAATGTGATGCACAGGTTCTTACCTCTCGTCTTAACTCTCTCGCATCTAAATCACACACATCAAGAAATAAAACTAACAAACGAAACTATCCCTAGGGAGCAAGATTATCATTTAATGAGTAATGTATTTCTGTTCATGCATTAAGAAAAATCACAGATAGCTGTTACTTATTTCAAAACACATAAACATTAATAGATAGATGAACAACAAGATAGCTCATTGTTCATGAAAAGCATTCATCACTCACAGTGGAAATTTCATAGAATAAACAAGAGAGCATTCATACAAGAACATAGGTTCAAAGAGTTAGAATGATCTCACAGTTAATGGACACAAAGCTAAAAACGAAATAGTTCCTCTTCAACAAATCCATAGCACAACATTTGAATATTCCACCAAGCTTTCTCCAACAGGCAAATTGTAATTATCTATTGCAAAAGGAAATAGTTCTTCTTACAACATGTCTTCAGAAATCTAACTGGGAAAAAATCCTTCTCTCTAACTAACTCTCCTATACTTATACAAAAAGGCAAAACTTTTGGGCTGCCCCAAAGTGACTCTTGGGCTTCCCAACGTTTCCATTCCCAAAATTTGTCCACTAGTGAGTGCTCATACATTATACAATATTTTACATTTAAAACAAAATTTAATAAAGCACTTTATGATGAGGGCCCCGCTTTAGGTTTAGTAAATAATAAGGCTTTCTTCCCAATTTTTTTCTCTCCTGACTACTCAGGATAATCTTCTATGCTTTCTTTTTCAACTTCTACTCTCTCAGCTTCTTCATAAGTCTATGACAACGTAGGTTTGACTTGTGCCTTGGAAAACATGGCCAAGTCACGCCCTAAAGCTGAAGTATAATATTCAATCAGAACTTTATCAGAGGGCTTATCAGCTGCAAAAAAGTTCTTAAGATAAGCAGCAAACCTTTGAGTAAAACTATGCACCTTTTCTTTTCTTTCTTTCTTCAAAGCGCATAAACCTTTCATTAGTGCTGCATGGGTTTTCTGGGCTGCATATTTATTTCTGAGTATTCTTTCAAAAGTATCCCAGTCTGGGATTGAGTTTGCAAGTAGAGCAAAATACCATGAAGCTACTACTCCTTTAAGGGTATGTGGAAAAAGTCTGCAGACTAGATCTTCGTGCTCTCCAACTCTTAGTCCTTCTATGGCCAAGTAAAAGCTTTGCAAGTGATCATCTACTAAAATCTTTTCACTTGGGTCAAACTTGGGAAACATTTTGTCAAAAGCTTGAGGTAAGTCATGCAAATGAGGTGTTAGGTTTAGAGGTGACCTGGCTTTCCAAGCAGGTGGTGGATTTGGTGGGTTGGGTGGCTGATTTGCGTTTACGCCTGCCATGAGTCTGGGTGGAGAGTGAGGCGGTGAATGAACAGGAGTATGAACATGTGAACAGTAAGGGGTCTTTGGGCCTACTTGATTCAAAGGCTGAACAACTTCCTGTAAGGCTGTTTCTACCAGTTCTTCCAAATCTCCAACCAAAACCGAGTCTTCCAATACAGGACAGTCTTTCTTCTTGTATTCTCTTCTAGGCAAGTCAAGGATAATCGGTAATCCTCCAATCTTCTTCGCATAAGCCCTAGTAAGTCTTCTCAGATCATCAACAACTTCGTTGTCCATTGAATACAAGTGTTCTCTCCACTTCCCTTCAGGAATCGGATTGGGAAACAAACCGCTTTCAAAACTATCACTAGTGGAGTAATTTCGAGGAAATGGGTTTCCTAGGCCAGCGATGCACTGGCGGCCCTCCTTCTAGCGCCAAAAACTATTGAGGCCTGGAAAATCGCAGGCGACAATAGAAAGGGATTCTCCCCAGTAAACGTTCCTAACTAGCCCGTTACTATTTGGTATAGGGAATCCGTCTGGTTTGCGATCCGGCTACCGTAGATCAAGTAACAAAAATAAAAGGTTTTATGGGTTGCGGCCCGGTCTACCGTGTACGTTTTAGTTTTTTATATTTAAGTATGAGATGCAAGTGGCTATCTAAGAATGCAGATTGATAAAGAATATGAGGAGCGGTCACAATGTGATGCGCAGGTTCTTACCTCTCGTCTTAACTCTCTCGCATCTAAATCACACACAGCAAGAAATAAAACTAACTAACGAAACTATCCCTAGGGAGCAAGACTATCATTTAATGAGTAATGTATTTCTGTTCATGCATTAAGAAAAATAACAGATAGCTGTTACTTATTTCAAAACACATAAACATTAATAGATAGATGAACAAGAAGATAACTCATTGTTCATGAGAAGCATTCATCACTCATAGTGGAAATTTCATAGAATAAACCAGAGAACATTCATACAAGAACATAGGTTCAAAGAGTTAGAACGATCTCACAGTTAATGGACACAAAGCTGAAAACGAAATAGTTCATTTTCAACAAATCCATAGCACAACATTTTATTATTCCACCAAGCTTTCTCCAATAGGCAAATTGTAATTATCTATTGCAAAAGGAAATAGTTCTTCTTACAACATGTCTCAAAAATCTAACTGGGAAAAAGTCCTTCTCTCTAACTAACTCTCCTATACTTATATAAAAAGGAAAAACTTTTGGGCTGCCCCAAAGTGACTCTTGGGATTCCCAATGTTTCCATTCCCAAAATTTGTCCACTAGTGAGTGCTCATACATTATACAATATTTTACATTTAAAACAAAATTTAATAAAACACTTTATGATGAGGGCCCCACTTGATCATTTAGGAACTTTTTCCACACTTGGGCCTTTGCTGCTATGCTTTTGAAGTCTGAAGGTTCAAGAAACCAAATTTTTATTTCATATTTTGCAGCCTGATTCTTGAGCACCTCAATTCTTTCTGGACTCAAACGTAGCTGATCTTCAAGTAAATGGATGCTGACTGCTGAATGAGCTACTGCATTTTTCAGGATTTGCTCATCTAAATCTTTGACCTGTTGCATCTTCTATTCATCCTCCTGGTACCTGCTCTGTAGTAGTTCTGTGAACAACTCATGCTCTGGTAATGCATCGAGTCTTTGTTCTGCAGCCACTTGACATCTGTTGTAGGTGACCAGCACCCTTCTGCAATATTCAGTACAGGCCCCTCTTGTTTTCTTCACAGTTTTCTTGAACTCCTCTGTTGTATTTATTGCAAACTCTAACAAATCATAGTCCTGCTTTAAGCTATGTTGATCTTTGTTGGTAATAACTCCCGATTCAATCTTCTATTCACGACTAAAACATTAATTTATAGATTACAATGAGGCGGTTGAGAACCAGCCTTTTCACCTTCTCAGGAAACTATTCAAATTCCTATTTAATTATTTATTTACAATAATCCTGACGGATTATATTCTAACAATCCCCCTCTTAATCCAAAGGGGTGTTCGTAAGT
>LPNX010050711.1:467956-496793 GCA_001517045.1 Pseudotsuga menziesii
GAAGCCCAACACTGATTTGATGTGTGCCCAGTATTTCCACAACGCTTGCACTGCAAGTCTGATCTTTTGCTTTTGCCCCCTCTGCTTCTGAAATTTCTTCTTCTTCTGCCTCTCTCTTTGCCGCAATCTCCCTTGGAAGGGTCTTTGGATTGGTCTTTGCCGGCAAGGGCAGCACCAATACTAGATGCCAAAGAGTGCATGTTTACAATTGTTAGTGTAGTAATGAACTTGATATGACAAAGAGAAATAGAAAAAATAAGAACCTTGCAGGTCTACAGTCTCTGCCAAGGTGATTTACAATCTCAACTTCAGCCAAGGTGATTTACAATCTCAACTTCAGGTGAGCATACACAGGCTTCTTCAGTATACAAAATATATCAATCACGAGCTTCAAATATACAGTAGCATTCCCTTTTATACAATATGTGGAGGCACCAGAAGCTAATATATTAGTGTGCAAAGGATATAAGTGCACAAAAAATCAAACACCAGACTATATACTCCTGCAAAATCAAGTGATTAGCAGCAACAATTATCAGCAACAATTGTCTGGATCGCAGCAACAATCTTCACATTCAGCTCTACACAGCTCCACTCAGGCAGCTCTTTAACTTGGTCGTAGATGTGATATGCTGAGTAGTCTTCAGCACATATTAGGGTTTGTGTATTTTCATAAATCTTTTCATAAATATGATGTGACTCTATATTCAAACAATACTTAATTGGCCATTAATGAGAGGACACCATTTTCAAATCTTCTCATGAATAATGACCATTTTCAAAACTTCACAATAGCCTATCTCCAAAAATAATCAAAATATCATTTAATTTCTATTCAGAGCTTTTCTGAGGAAGGCAGCTTCATGAAGATCAGTAAGAGTGGGATGTCATCTCTCACACAAATCGCAGCTTCAATCTTCACACAGGTTTCCACATAGGTCCACGCAGCCAGCATTCACGCAGGCACTCTCCATGCAGGTCTCCATGTAGGAGCAGTCTTCAGCATAAAAGATTATGCAGTCTTTAAGTCGCAGCCTTCAAGCAGTCTTCAACACTCAATCTTTAAAGCATCAGCCTTCAACATAGCAACGGCACCATCTCATTAAAAAATGATATACCAGCACAATATATCATCCATGTTGTGAATTGTATTTATATATCATCCACCAGGCAGCTCAACGCATTCTTCACCAGGCAGACTCTTCGCAGCCTTTAACATATATCACAGCCTCAAGATACAAATAAACAGTAAGTGGCATATAGACCTGTACAAGATACAACAAAAATGCAGCACTCTCCACGGTCACAGCAAAAACGCAGCATATATCTTCAGTCCAGATTCGATCAACAGCATGCAACAGTCTTCAGATGATCATACTCACAGCTCCAACGCATCAAATTTCAGCACAGATTTTATAGTCGTGACTCCACGCAGGCGTTAGGGTTTACACAGTTCCAACACAATGTATATCAATACATTATCTCTCCAGGAGCAGTCTTCAGATTTATGAAATCGCAGCTCTCAACACCAGAATCTGTAGCTTCTCAACGCAGCTCCTCAAAACGCATTCTCCAACACCACGCAGCCGTTGCACTCTTCACGCAGGTATTCAACACAAGTATATATATATGATACTCAACGCAAGTATATATATATATGATACTCAACGCAATATATATATGATATTCAACGCATATATGATACTCAGCGCAATATACTCAACGCATATATGATACTCAACGCCAGAATTAGGGTAGGTCACGTACATCTCAACGCAATATATATATGGACAGCACGCTTCACACATCACGCAGGAGCAGATATATACTCTGATATTACATGAAGAGAGCAAATATTACAGGCAGGTAATCCCCACGAGTATTATTTCCAACACAGTCATTCAAGAGTTTAAAACTCCACTGAATTACAGACATAAAATCGCGGCATACACAACAGAAGATGAATGGAGGGCGTGGCTAAAACTTAGGGTTAGGTTTCCTCTACTAAATCGCAGCACAAGAATAAAGCATACAAATGAATGCACACAGGCTGGGAGAGGAGTAACGCATACACTGCATGCGACTCGATTGGCAGACTGATGGAGCAGTCTGGCAATGGACTGGCAAGCAGAATGCCAGGGCTGAAATGCAGCAGACTGGCAAAAGGCAGGAGTTATGGCAGCGCTCTGATACCACTTGTTGGTAATAACTCCCGATTCAATCTTCTATTCACTACTAAAACATTAATTTATAGATTACAATGAGGCGGTTGAGAACCAGCCTTTTCACCTTCCCGGGAAACTATTCAAATTCCTATTTAATTATTTATTTACAATAATCCTGACGGATTATATTCTAACAATCTTTAACTGGTAAATCTGCATGGATTTCTTCATTAGTTTCTATCCTTACTATTGTTCCAGTCAGGACTTTCAAAATGTCATGAGACCTATCTACAAAATACGAGGTAGTTTCCAAGATTTCCTCCAACCTACTGTCGATCTGTAAGATTTTATATCTCTCCTCCTCAATAGTCACCTGTAGTTGGTGCATTCTTCTTCATTGGGCTAGGACATGCTCCTTTAGAGGTTGGATATAAGTCTGCTGTTCACTAGAATCCTTCAGTGATGCTGTTAATGAAGCAATCTGTCCTTCAAAGCTTGCCACCTGCACTTGGTATTGTTTTACCCTTTCTTCTATGGTGGCCCTCTGTGCCTCCAACTCAACAACTTTGCTCTGCAACTGATTCTTTTCTGCACTGGAAGTTTCATATGATACTTTGAGGTCATTGTTCTCTGTCTTCAACCCTTGATATTCTAGCTGTAACTTCTGTAGTTTTGCTAGACTATTCTGAGCATCCCTTTCATTTTTCTCTACTGAAAATTCTAGGAAAATTTTGCTTTCCTACAGAGTTTGGAATTCTATCTTCGAAGCCCTTACTTCATTATGCATATCTTCAAATTTTCTCTTTAGCTTGTTACCTTCATCCCTTTCCTTTCTAAGAGTATCCTTTAATTGAGCAGCATTTTTTCTTGATTGTTCAAGGTCTGTCATCAATCTATCCACATTGTCCTCAGTGGCTTGTGTCAACGCTACCCCAGCCCTGGCTATCAGTTGTGGATCTGCATCAGTCCCATGCACCAAAGTTTTATCGGTAATCATCATGCCGGATTGTCCTCCTGCTTCGAATTTCTTCTCAGTTCTATTGACAATCCTCTTCTTCTCTTTGTCATAAAAGATGGTGCTGAAATCAGGGACCTCTTCTCCTTCCTTTTGCAAAAAAGGTATCAGCTTCAATCCAGAACAAGCAACCTGTTCCTGGGTGCTTCTAGAAGTTGCAACATGCTCATGAGAGTCAGGGTTATCTTGTTCTTGCCCCTAATCAGTATGATCCTGTGCTTCTTGCGTATCAATAGGATCAGTAGTTTGCTGGTCTGTTTTAGATCCTGTCAGTCTCAGACCTTGAGTTTCCTTTTGTTTTTTCTTTATCTATTCCTCTTCGTTCTTTTTCTTTTCTTCTTCTTCTTTCTTTGCTGCTTCTTCTGCAGCTTTCCTTCTTTCTTCCTCTTCATTCTTAAGCCAACTTTCTACCTCCTGCGCTAGTCTCCTAGCATCCTCTTCCCTCTTCAGCCATCACCCTGTCATGAATTAACCAGTTCTTATATCACTTAGCGTTTGACAAAGTAACTCAAACTGTATTAAAACATACATCTTGTAAAATGAACTATTAAAAATATTAGTGCATGAAGATAAAAATGATAATGCAGAGAAAATCTTGCACTTTCGTATCTTGAACTCAGCAAGTCCACTGTCCAAACTTAAAACCACAAATCCGAAAAACAAACTCCTTATCCTAATCTCGGCCGCATCTGGACCAAATCGACAACTTCTGATGAAAGCATGGAGAAAGACAGAGTAACCGCCATCAAAAAATAGAGTGAAAGCTCACGAGAAAGGTGGGAAAACCCTTACCAGCGGGAAAAATCCTAGGCAATGGTCCAAAACAAACTTTCATCGGAGAACGAAAAACTAAGGATCGGGCGATTAGTTCAAAGAGGAGCCGCAACGACAGGCAACAAAAAGACTACGGGCTTCGCGACCAACTGAGAATATGGACAATCGAAAGCTCGGAGGCCTAACCGGTATTACTTCGGCATATGAACCAACTAACTGTCGGAGAGAAAGTGCACTACATAAACGCAACGACGGGAATCACATTGACTATGGTTTCCGCAACAAAATAAAACGTTAAAACTTGCAGCATCGGAAATCAGAACGACTACAACATCGGAGGGTTAGTTCAGCAAAGAGCTGCAACGGCGGAACTCACATGAACTAAGGGTCCCACAGTAATAGAAAACAACGACGAAAGTCAAAGCATCAGAGAAAACAGAACAAACCATGTGTCGGACGGTTAGTTCGTTTGGGAGCCGCAATGGTGGAAAATAATCAAAGTACGACCTTCGATCAAAAGCATGAATCGCTCCAATAGCGAAGAAAAACAAAATGGAAAGCAATAAACCTGCGGAATTGACAAAGATAAGGGCTTCCGTTGGAATGCTTGCAGTCTGCCATCCGAAACGGCGACAACACAAAGGAATATTGTTTCAACGGTGATGACACAAAAAATGACGAAATAAAATAAAACAAAAAAGCATGTTGGCGAAGAACATAGATTTAGATCGGGTCATTCATTAGTTAATTTTCGCAATGGTGGCTGCGTAGATGACTACGGTCCCGATTCACTGCTCAAAAAACTTCCGACAGCGAAAAAACAAAACCTCAACTTCAAGTCAAACCAAAAGATAGTCATTCAGCTTCCTTAATTCAACCTCACAATATCCAAATTCGTAGTAGAAGATGAAAAAGTTCAGCAATCCAAAAAAAAACCACGCAAGATAAAATTAAAAGGAGGGTCCAAAATTTTTGAAAAAAATTGGGAAATAGTTGTAGCTACAACAATTGGCGACTACCTGGTGAACCTAGATATCTGGACAATTTCTTCCTTAAGTAACAAACTGTTTAACAATAAAACCAACATGTTGAATTCTTCTAGATGTCTAGATTTCCCAAATGGCAAATGTATATACTTTTAATCATTGATGACAGTCTAATTAGGAAAATGGAAACCAGGATTTCAAAGTCAAGATAACGCTTTTGATGCCAGGAATATGTGTTTAATTTATTACCTCTGTCTTAAGGTGGCTTCCATCTTGGACACCATAGGATTGTAACATATGGTAAACATAAATATTCATTTCTTCTCCATTCCCATGCCATTTTGCACTTTTTTGTGCTTTTGGACATTTGTCCTTTCATTTGATTCCTCCTGCATGCCTTTCTTTCTGATTTTTTTTATTCAGGCTCCTCTATCCATAGTGTCGTTTTGTGTGAGAGATGTATTGATTTTCAGCTCATGGATGGAGAAGAACTTTTGGCAATTTTGTACTCATATGATTCAGTTCTTTGTTTTGATACATATTTATTTCATAGGAGTTTTTTTGATTCTTATTTTCCTTTTGTATTTCAATTCTTGGCATGGGATCATTTATATATAATATACTGTTTACCTTGCTTCCTTTTTGTGGGTCTTTTGCTGTCACCCCCTAGGACATTTTTAAATGTGAGATGGATGGAGCCTCGAAATAGTATTCCAGACTTTTGATCCTGAGTTATTTTACAAGGATTAAGTAGGACTTCAATGTGTTCATATCCATTTAGGAAAACTATTAAACTAGAAGAAATTCTTTCAGATAAAACAATAGTACACGGTCTTATAATCACGGATTTTAGTTAATCTAGAATTCTGATGCTCTCCATGCAACCAAAAGTTTGCCTCTTTTACTGAAATCAACCACAATCTAACTAAAACCAACAGAAATAAAATAAATAAAAAAATAAATAGCCAAGCAATCAATTTATTTATGTACAAGATAATCAAGAAAATAAAATTTCAAGAAAAATAAAGTTTGAGAACTAAACCACTAACTGGTCAGTCCTCTGCCCACCCTTATAAATCTGGCAATATGTAAGTTAAAGTGCTAGGCTTGATTACAAAATGAAAAATATCTAACCATTATCAAAAACTACATCTACTGGTCTTGAAAAAACTATATCTAAAACTAAATCTACTATTTTACAATCAATCTCATCAGCCCCTGAAAACCGAAGGAGATCGGGCTAGGTGTCAGATATGTTGCTGGCTTCTTCTGATGCAAAGTTTCCCGGTTCAAGTTCAATTAGATAATTTCCCAATACAGAATTCACTGATTCATTTTTTTCATCCAATTGATTGACATTGTGCTTCATGTGAGGCTCTCTTAATATTTTAATCTGATTTGGGCTCCCTTTATGAGGCAACCACAGATGTGACCAATCTGATGCAAAATATCCATTTAACCTTGCTGACCAGTCTCGATTTAAAACAAGTCCATAAACATTAGGGATGTATTCTACCACAATGTAATTATACTGGCATACCTTTTATTTGTAGATAAACGAATCAGGACATCTTCCAATTCCCCAACTACTTTCACATTGGTCTCGTCCAGCTGAGTAACCTGCCAGGTAGTTGGTTTAGGTTGTCCATTGATCCTTTTGCAGACTGATTATGGCATAACATTGACTGCTGACCCTGAGTCTACTAAGAATTATGCACATTATGGTTTAAAATATCAAAAGTTAGGAGGAATGGTGGGGTTTTAAACCTAGTCTTACCTCCCACACTTGTTTCAACAATTTCTTCTGCAGGCTGGTTGTTAGTTGGAAGCTCTTCCTTTGATATTTCAAGTGCTTTTAACAAATTTTCCTTTTGTTGAGGTACATTGCACGTTTTAAATAATGAAAAATTTGCCTTTACCTTTTTGATATCTTCCACAATGTCATACTCCATCTTATGCTTTGTGAGATTCATTTTTACATTATCAAGCTTCTCCTCAGCAGGCTTAACAGGCATGTTGATTTGCTTCGGATCTTGACTGGTAATGGTAAATTCAGGAATTTCATTAGCGGTGTTGTTCTTATGTAGCTTCTTCACATTCTCTTGCAATTTCCTAATTTTCAGAAGTATTGAATTATCTTTATTCAACAAACCTCGACTTCTTGTTGACACATTCGTTTTTGTTCTTTCTTCTTGTTCCAGTTAACCTTCTTCTGTATCAAAAAGTGAGACACAATCCCATAACACCAAGGCATCATCCTCTTGTTTTTCTGTGGATTTCTTACCTTTTTCTTCCTCATCACCAGCTTCTGTTAGCTTGGAATCCAACAACTGATTCATCACTAATGTCATTGAATTTATCCATTGAGGACAATTTTTTTCTAGAATGGGGCTGCTGGTGAAAGGTGCAGAAGTTATCCATACCTACCTCCATTAATTTCATTGATGCAAGACTGTGTGGAGGAGGTTTAGACTGTTTGTCATCCTCTCTCCTTTTATAGTAAGGCTTGTATGCTTTCTGAGCCTCCTTTTCCTTTTCCAAATCTATTATTCTGTTGGAAAGTTTCTGCATCATCTTTAACATTCCTTCAAAATCATGTGATTGCTCCTCTTTAGGTTTAGTAAATAATAAGGCTTTCTTCCCAAAATTTTTCTCTCCTGACTGCTTAGGATAATCTTATATGCTTTCTTTTTCATCTTCTACTCTCTCAGCTTCTTCATAAGTCTCTGACAACGTAGGTTTGACTTGCGCCTTGGAAACTCATGTCCAATTCAGGCCCTAAAGTTGAAGTATAATATTCAATCAGAACTTTATCAGAGGACTTATTAGCTGTAGAAAATTTCTTAAGACAAGAAACAAACCTTTGAGTAAAACTATGCACCTTTTCTTTTCTTTCTTTCTTCAAAGCTCATAAACCTTTCATTAGTGCTGCATGGGTTTTTTAGGCTGCATATTTATTTCTAAATATTCTTTCAAAAGTATCCCAGTCTGGGATTGAGTTTGCAGGCAGAGCAAAATACCATGAAGTTGCTGCTCCTTTAAGGGTATGTGGAAAAAGTCCACAGACTACACCTTCGTGCTCTCCAGCTCTTAGTCCTTCTATGGCCAAGTAAAAGCTTTGCAAGTGATCATCTACTAAAATATTTTCACTTGGGGTAAACTTGGGCAACATTTTCTCAAAAGCCTAAGGTAAGTCATGCAAAAGAGGTGTTAGGTTTAGAGGTGAGCTGGCTTTCCAAGCAGGTGGTGGATTTGGTGGGTTGGGTGGCTGATTTGCGTTTACGCCTGCCATGAGTCTGGGTGGAGAGTGAGGCGGTGAATGAACATCAGTATGAACAGGTGAACAGTAAGGGGTCTTTGGGCCTACTTGATTCAAAGGATGAAAAAATTCCTGTAAGGCTGTTTCTACCAGTTCTTCCAAATCTCCAACCAGCACTCAGTCTTCCAATACATGACGGTGTTTCTTCTTGTATTCTCTTCTAGGAAAGTCAGGGATAATCGGTAATCCTCTGATATTCTTCGCATAAGCCCTAGTAAATCTTCTCAGATCGTCAACAAATTTGTTGTCCACTGAATACAAGTGTTCTTTCCACTTCTCTTCAGGAATTGGATTGGGAAACAAACCGCTTTCAAAACTATCACTGGTGGAGTAATTTTGAGGAAATGGGTTTCCTCGGCGAGCGATGCACTGGCGTCCCTCCTTCTAGCGCCAAAAAATGTTGAGGCCTAGAAATTTTAGGCGACAACAGCAAGGGATTCTTCCTAGTAAACGTTCCCAACTAGCCCGTTACATTTTGGTATGGGGAATCCGTCCGGTTTGTGGTTCGGCTACTGTAGGTCAAGTAACAAAAATAAAAGGTTTTATTGGTTGCGGCCCAGTCTACCGTGTATGTTTTAGTTTTTTATATTTAAGTATGAGATGCAAGTGGCTATCTAAGAATGCAAATTGATAGAGAATACGAGGAGTGGTCACAATGTGATGCGCAGGTTCTTACCTCTCGTCTTAACTCTCTCGCATCTAAATCACACACAGCAAGAAATAAAACTAACTAACGAAACTATCCCTAGGGAGCAAGATTATCATTTAATGAGTAATGTATTTCTGTTCATGCATTAAGAAAAATCACAGATAGCTGTTACTTATTTCAAAACACATAAACATTAATGGATAGATGAAAAACAAGATAGCTCATTCTTCATGAAAAACATTCATCACTCATAGTGGAAATTTCATAGAATAAACAAGAGAACATTCATACAAGAACATAGGTTCAAAGAGTTAGAATGATCTCACAGTTAATGGACACAAAGCTGAAAACGAAATAGTTCCTCTTCAACAAATCCATAGCACAACATTTGAATATTCCACCAAGCTTTCTCCAACAGGAAAATTGTAATTATCTATTGCAAAAGGAAATAGTTCTTCTTACAACATGTCTTCAGAAATCTATCTGGGAAAAAGTCCTTCTCTCTAACTAACTCTCCTATACTTATACAAAAAGGCAAAACTTTTGGGCTTCCCCAAAGTGACTCTTGGGCTTCCCAACGTTTCCATTCCCAAAATTTGTCCACTAGTGAGTGCTCATACATTATACAATATTTTACATTTAAAACAAATTTAATAAAGCACTTTATGATGAGGGCCCTGCTTGATCATCTAGGAACTTTTTTCCACACTTGGGCCGCTGCTGCTATTCTTTCGAAGTATGAAGGTTCAAGAAACCGAATGTTTATTTCATATTTTGCAGCTTGATTCCTGACCACCTCAATTCTTGTTGGACTCAAACGTAGCTGATCCTCAAGTAAATGGATGCTGACTGCTGAATGAGCTACTGCATTTTTCAGGATCTGCTCATCTAAATCTTTGACCTGTTGCATCTTCTGTTCATCTTCATGGCACCTGCTCTGTAGTAGTTCTGTGAATAGCTCATGCTCTGGTAATGCATCTAGTCTTTGTTTTGCAGCCACTTGAAATTTGTTGTAGGTGACCAGCACCCTTCTGCAATATTCAGTACATGCCCCTCTTGTTTTCTTCACAGTTTTCTTGAACTCCTCTACTCTATTTATTTCAAACTCTAACAAATAATAGTCCTAGTTTAAGCTATGTTGATCTTTAACTGGTAAATCTTCAGGGATTTCTTCATTGGTTTCTATCCTTACTATTCTTCCAGTCAGGACTTCCAAAATTTCCTGAGACCTATCTACAAAATACGAGGTAGTTTCCTAGATTTCCTCCAACCTGCTGTCGATCTGTAAGATTTTACATCTCTCCTCCTCAATAGTCACATGTAGTTGGTGCATTCTTCTTCGTTGGGCTAGGACATGCTCCTTTAGAGGCTGGATATAAGTCTGCTATTCACTAGCCTCCTTCAGTGATGCTGTTAATGAAGAAATCTGTCCTTCAAATCTTGCCACCTACACTTGGTATTGTTTTTCCCTTTCTTATATGGTGGCCCTCTATGCCTCCAACTCAACAACTTTGCTCTGCAACTAATTCTTTTCTGCACTCAAAGTTTCATATGATACTTTGAGGTCATTGTTCTTTGTCTTCAACCCTTGATATTCTAGCTGTAACTTTTGTAGTTCTGCTAGAATATTCTAAGCATCCCTTTCATTTTTCTCTACTGAAACTTCCAGGGCCATTTTGCTTGCCTACAGAGTTTGGAATTCTATCTTCAAAGCCCTTACTTCATTATGCATGTCTTCAAATTTTCTCTTTAGCTTGTTACCTTCATCCCTTTCCTTTCTGAGAGTATCCTTTAATTGAGCAGCATTTTTTCTTGATTGCTCAAGGTCTGTCATCAGTCTATCCACATTGTCCTCAGTGTCTTGTGTCAACGCTACTCCAACCCTGGTTGTCAGTCGTGGATCTGCATCAGTCCCATGCACCAAAGTTTTATCAGTAATCATCATGCTGGATTGTCCTCATGTTTCTATTTTCTTCTCAGTTCTATTGACAATCCTCTTCTTCTCTTTGTCATAAAATATGGTGCTGAAATCAGGGACCTGTTCTCCTTCCTTTTTCATAAAAGGTATCAGCTTCAATCCAAAACAAGCAACCTGTTCTTGGGTGTTGCTAGAAGTTGCAGCAGGCTCCTGAGAGTTAGGGTTATCTTGTTCCTGCCCCTGATCGGTATGATCCTGTGCTTCCTAGGTATCCATAGGATCAATAGTTTACTGGTCTGTTTTAGATCCTGTCAGTCTCAGACCTTGAGTTTCCTTTTGTTTTTTCTTTATCTCTTCCATTTCCTTCTTTTTCTTTTCTTCTTCTTCTTTCTTTGCTGCTTCTTCTGCAGCTTTCCTTCTTTCTTCCTCTTCATTCTTAAGCCAATTTTTTGCCTCCTGTGCTAGTCTCCTAGAATCCTCTTCTCTCTTTAGCCATCACCCTGTCATGAATCAACCAGTTCTTAGATCACTTAGCGTTCAACAAAGTAACTCAAACTGTATTAAAACATACATCTTGTAAAATGAACTATTAAAAATATTAATGCATGAAGAGAAAAATGATAATTCAGAGAAAATCCTGCACTTTCGTATCTTCAAATCAGCTAAGTCCACTGTCCAAACTTAAAACCACAAATCTGAAAAACAAACTCCTTATCCTAATCCTGGCTGCATTTGGATGAAATCGACAACTTCTGATGAAAGCATGGAGAAAGACAGAGTAACCGCCATCAAAAAATAGAGTGAAAGATCACGAGAAAGGAGGGAAAACCCTTATCGGTGGGAAAAATCCTAAGCAACGGTCCAAAACAAACTTTCATCGGAGAACAAAAAACTAAGGATCGGGCGATTAGTTCAAAGATGAGCCACAACGGTGGGCGACGGAAAGACTACGGGCTCCGCGACCAACTAAGAATATCGACGATCGGAATCTTGGAGGCCTAACTGATATTGCGTCGGCATATGAACCAACTAACCGTCGGAGAGAAAGCGCACTGCACAATCGCAATGGCGGGAATCACATTGACTATGGTTTCCACAAAAAAATAAAATGTTAAAACTTGTAGCATCGAAAATCGGAACGAATACAACATCGGAGGGTTAGTTCAGCAAAGAGCCGCAACGGCGAAAATCACATGAACTAAGGGTCCCACAGTAATATAAAACAACGGGGAAATTCAAGCCATCGGCGAAAACAGAACAAACCATGTATCAGACGGTTAGTTCGTTCGAGAGCCGCAATGGCGGAAAATAATCAAAGTACGGCCTTCGATCAAAGGCATGAACTGCTCCGATAGCGAAGAAAAACAAAATGGAAAGCAATAAACCTACGGAATCGGCAAAGATAAGGGCTTCCGTCGGAATGCTTACAGTCCTCCATGTGAAACGGCGGCAACACAAAGGACTATTGTTTTGAGGGTGATGAAACAAAAACACTGAAATAAAATACAACAAAAAAGCGCATCGACGAAGAACATAGCTTTAGATCGGGTCATTCATTAGTTAATTTTCGCAACAACGGCTGCGTAGATGACTATAGCCCCAATTCACCGCTCAAAAAATTTCGACAACGAAAAACAAAACCTCAAGTTCAAGTCAAACCAAAAGATAGTCATTCGGCTTCCTTAATTCAACCTCATAATATCCAAATTCGTAGCAGAAGACAACAAAGTTCAACAATCCAAAATAAAACCATGCAAGATAAAATTAAAAGGAGGGTCCAAAATTTTTGAAATTTTTTGGGAAATAGTTGCAGCTGCAACAATTGGCGACTACTTGGTGAACCCATATCTCTGGAAAATTTCTTCCTTAAGTAATAGAATGTTTAACAATAAAACCAACATGTTGAATTCTTCTAGATGTCTGGATTTCCCAAATGGCAAATGTATGTACTTTTAATCATTGATGACAGTCCAATTAGGAAAATGGAAACTAGGATTTCAAAGTCAAGATAACTCTTTTGAGGCTAGGAATATGAGTTTCATTTATTACCTCTGTCTTAAGGTAGCTTCCAGCTTGGACACCATAGGATTGTAACATATGGTAAACATAAATATTCATTTCTTCTCCATTCCCATGCCATTTTGCACTTTTTTGTGCTTTTGAATTTTGTCCTTTCATTTGATTCCTCATGCATGCCTTTCTTTCTGAATTTTTTTATTCAGGATTCTCTATCCATAGTTTCCTTTTGTGTGAGAGTTGTATTGATTTTCAGCTCACGGACGAAGAAGAACTTTTGGCAATTTTGTACTCATATGATTCAATGCTTTGTTTTGATACATATTGCTTTCATAGGAGTTTTTTTTACTCTTATTTGCCTTTTGGCTTTCAATTCTTGGCATGGGATCATTTATATATAATAGACTGATTACCTTGCTTCCTTTCCGTGGGTCTTTTGTTGTCACCCTCTAGGACATTTTTAAATGTGAGATGGATGGAGCCTCGAAATAGTATTCCAGACTTTTGATCCTGAGTTATTTTACAAGGATTAAGTAGGAATTCAATGTGTTCATAGCCATTTAGGAAAACTGTTAAACTAGAAGAAATTCTTTCAGATAAAACAATAGTACACAGTCTTATAATCAAGGATTTTAGTTAATCCAGAATTCTGATGCTCTCCATGCAACCAAAAGTTTGCCTCTTTTATTGAAATTAACTACAATCTAACTAAAACCAACATAAATAAAATAAATCAAAAAATAAATAGCCAAGCAATCAATTTATTTATGTAGAAGATAATCAAGAAAATAAAATTTCAAGAAAAATAAAGTTTGAGAACTAAACCACTAACTGGTCAGTCCTCTGCCCACCCTTATAAATCTGGAAATCTGTAAGTTAAAGTGCTAGGCTTGACTACAAAATGAAAAATACCTAACCATTATAAAAAACTACATCTACTGGTCTTGAAAAAACTATATCTAAAACTAAATCTACTATTTTACAATCAATCTCATCAGCCCATGAAAACCGAAGGAGATCGGGCTGGGTGTCATATATGTTGCTAGCTTGTTCTGATGCAAAGTTTCCCGGTTCAAGTTCAATTAGATAATTTCTCAATACAGAATTCATTGATTCATTTTTTTCATCTAATTGAGTGACATTGTGCTTCATGCGAGGCTCTCTTAATATTTCAATCTGATTTGGGCTCCCTTTATGAGGCAACCACAGATGTGACCAATCTGATGCAAAATATCCATTTAACCTTGCTGACCAGTCTCGATTTAAAACAAGTCCATAAACATTAGGGATGTTTGCTACCACAATGTCAATGTACTGGCATACCTTTTATTTGCAGATAAACGAATCAGGACATCTTCCAATTCCCTAACTACTTTCACATTGGTCCTGTCCAGCTGAGTAACCTGCTAGGTAGTTGGTTTAGGTTGTCCATTGATCCTTTTGTAGACTGATAATGGCATAACATTGACTCCTGACCCTGAGTCTACTAAGCAATTGTGCACATTATGGTTTAAAATCTCAAAATCCAAGAGGAATGGTGGGGTTTTAAACCTAGTCTTACCTCCCACACTTGTTTCAACAATTTCTTCTGCAGGATGGTTGTTAGTTGGAAGCTCTTCCTCTGTTATTTCAAGTGCTTTTAACAAATTTTCCTTTTGTTGAGGTACATTTCACGTTTCAAATAATGAAAAATTTGCCTTTACCCTTTTGATATCTTCCACAATGTCATACTCCATCTTATGCTCTGTGAAATTCATTTTTACATTATCAAGCTTCTCCTCAGTAGGCTTAACAAGCATGTTGATTTGCTTCGGATCCTGACTGGTAATGGTAAATTCAGGAATTTCATTAGCGGTGTTGTTCTTATGTGGCTTCTTCACATTCTCTTGCAATTTCTTAATTTTCGGAAGTATTGAATTATCTTTATTCAACAAACCCTGACTTCTTGTTGACACATTCATTTCTGCTGTTTCTTCTTGTTCCAGTGAACCTCCTTATGTATCAAAAAGTGAGACACAATCCCATAACACCAAGGCATCATCCTCTTGTTTTTCTGTGGATTTATTAGCTTTTTCTTCCTCATCATCAGCTTTTGTTAGCTTGGAATCCAGCAGCTGATTCATCACTAATGTCATTGAATTTATCCATTGAGGACAACTTTTATTAGAATGGGGCTGCTGGTGAAAGGTGCAGAAGTTATCCATACCTGCCTCCGTTAAGTTCATTGATTCAGGACTATGTGGAGGAGGTTTAGACTGATTGTCATCCTCTCTCCTTTTATAGTAAGGCTTGTATGCTTTTTGAGCCTCCTTTTCCTTTTCCAAATCTATTATTCTGTTGAAAAGTTTCTGGATCATCTTTAACATTCCTTCAAAATCATGTGACTGCTCCTCTTTAGGTTTAGTAAATAATAAGGCTTTCTTCCCAAAATTTTTCTCTCCTGACTGCTCAGGATAATCTTCTATGCTTTCTTTTTCAGCTTCTACTCTCTCAACTTGTTCACAAGTCTCTGACAATGTAGGTTTGACTTGCACCTTGGAAAACATGGCCAAGTCAGGCCCTAAAGATGAAGTATAATATTCAATCAAAACTTTATTAGAGGGCTTATCAGTTGCAGAAAAGTTATTAAGATAAACAACAAACCTTTTTGTAAAACTATGCACCTTTTCTTTTCTTTCTTTATTCATAGTGCATAAACCTTTCATTAGTGCTGCATGGGTTTTCTGGGCTGCATATTTATTTTTGAATATTCTTTCAAAAGTATCCCATTCTGGGATTGAGTTTGCAGGCAGAGCAAAATACCATGAAGCTGCTGCTCCTTTAAGGGTATGTGGAAAATTTTTGCAAACTACATCTTCGTGCTCTCCAGCTCTTAGTCCTTCTATGGCCAAGTAAAAGCTTTGCAAGTGATCATCTACTAAAATCTTTTCACTTGGGTCAAACCATTTTCTCAAAATCCTGAGGTAAGTCATGCAAAGGAGGTGTTAGGTTTAGAGGTGACCTGGATTTCCAAGCATCATTTTTTCTTGATTGCTCAAGGTCTGTCATCAGTGTATCCACATTGTCCTTAGTGGCTTGTGTGAACGCTACCCCAGCCCTAACTATCATTCGTGGATCTGCATTAGTACCATGCACCAAAGTTTTATCGGTAATCATCATGTTGGATTTTCCTCCTGTTTCGAATTTCTTCTCAGTTCTCTTGAAAATCCTCTTCTTCTCTTTGTCATAAAAGATGGTGCTAAAATCAGGGACCTCTTCTCCTTCCTTTATGCATAAAAGGTATCAACTTCAATCCAGAACAAGCAACCTATTCCTGGGTGCTGCTAGAAGTTGCAGTAGGCTCCTGAGAGTTAGAAGTTGCAGCATCGGAAATCAGAACGACTACAGAATAAAACGTTAAAAGTTGCAGCATCGAAAATTGGAACGACTACAACATTGGAGGATTAGTTCAGTAAAGAGCCGCAAAGGAGGAACTCACATGAACTAAGGGTCCCATAGTAATAGAAAACAACGACAAAAGTCAAACCATTGACGAAAACAGAACAAACCATGTGTTGGACGGTTAGTTCGTTCGGGAGCCACAATGGCGGAAAATAATCAAACTACAACCTTCGATCAAAGGCATGAACTGCTCCGATAGCGAAGAAAAACAAAATGGAAAGCAATAAACCCACAGAATCGACAAAGATAAGGGCTTCCGTCGGAATGCTTGCAGTCTGCCATCCGAAACGGAGGCAACACAAAGGACTATTGTTTCGACGGTGATGAAACAAAAATGCCAAAATAAAATAAAACAAAAAAGCGCGTTGGCGAAGAACATAGCTTTAGATCGGGTCATTCATTAGTTAATTTTCGCAACGACAGCTACGTAGATGACTACGGCCTTGATTCACTGCTCAAAAAACTTCCGACAGTGAAGAACAAAACCTCAAGTTCAAGTCAAACCAAAAGATAGCCATTCGGCTTCCTTAATTCAACCTCACAATATCCAAATTCATAGCAGAAGACAACAAAGTTCAACAATCCAAAATAAAACCACGCAAGATAAGATTAAAAGGAGGGTCCAAAATTTTGAAAACATTTGGGAAATAGTTGTAGCTACAACAGAATGGTATGTTTCTAAGGAAAACTCCCTTTGTCTATCAACATCTGCACTGGTGAGAATATATGCTCTCTCTCTCTCAATATTCCTAGTGTACAGTGAAAACTCACTCTGAAATATCGTGGCAAAGTCATCGACCTCCGTTGAAGCTGTTGTTTGCTGCTACTTCTTCTTCTTGTTTGGACACTACCCAACATAGTGTCCCATCTTGTGACATGCAAAGCACTTTACATTGCTCAGATCCTTTTTTTTCCCATCCTGCTGCTTGGCCCCACCCTTCTTGTTCTTATTCTTCCCCTTCACTGTCAAGGCCACATCCTCCTCATCATGCTTACTAGTAGAAGCACGGCACTGCAAGAAACCCCTCTGAGTCTCCTCCTAAACAAAATCATCGCAGACCCTGTCCCATGAAGGTATGTTCTCCCTAGCTACCAAACCCTGTACAAACACAACCCAAGGTGGAGTCACCCCATTCAAGGCTATCCGCACTAGTTCGTGACCAGTGACAACCACCCCAACAGCTGCAAGCTCATCTCTCACCTGAGAGATCCTAGTAAGATAAGCCATACAAGCCTCCCGGTTTATTTGCAAACTCAGAAAATTTAAAGGCTGGAAATAAACAAAAATTTCAGACTTGAAAACATTGTTGTAACTTCATCTTTTCATGGGAAGAAAGTAAATAAATGCACGTCATTCAACACATAGTACTCAGAAATTTTTAGCCAATTGCCTTGGAAAAACCCACAAGGGGAAAACCAGTCAGAGAGAGAGAGAGTTTATTATTTCTTCAAGAAAAAATTCAGACAGTCTTTTACAGTCAAAATACAACCTATCTCAACCAACACAAATCACCCAACAGGCTACCTTGTTTTCTATGCAAATGATGCCTCATTTTATGTGCAAATTTCTTCTCGAAAAAGTGCAGAAATAATAGCTACTAAAAGTCCTCGATTATTGTGCCTGAGAGCTTTAAATGCATCCCTAAAAAACTATCCCAAAAATAGTCACACACTATACTAGACGGACTGCATTAAATGCAGCCGTACGACCTCGAAAACTGTGCCACAAAAACTGTATGTTGTCTCAGGAAATGTGCCAAAGATCTTCCTCGAAATCTGTACTTGATTTTACCTTGGAAACCGTGCCCAAATACATAATGTACAAAATTTGTACTTTCCTCTATTTTTGTGTCTGCAATAAATCCAACCCGTACTCCTTGAATTATGTGCCTACAATAAATGAAGGTCACACAACCTTGAAATTTGTGCAAGTAATTTGATGTTGTCTCAATTTTCATGCCCACAGTAAAAGCTTCAGCGAGGTGCCTCGAAAATTGTGCTCTCTCTCTTAAGCTCTCTTCTCTTCACTCTTCTCTCAAGAATAAATGAATGTGCCTTTTCCCTTGCTTTTGTTTAAAACCCTAGGTAGGTGAGGAAGCACATAATCCAATGGTTGAGATTAGATTAGATCTAGGGATGAGAATAAATGCTCCATTTAATTTCCCTCACCCACTTAAATTTATCAAACTTAGACTTTAATCTCTAAAGTCTCATTAAATGCTCCACTTAAGTCATTTAATGCAAGAGTCACTTTATTTTCCCTCTTAAGTGACTAAGGCTAAAGTCACCCAGGGGAACACTTTCTTAGGTACAAAATTAACAGGATGAGTGCTAAAGTCCCCAAGGAAACTTGGTCCACATCTAAGAATTTCCTAGACTTGGACCTTAACCATATTCTCACCTTGCTACTTGAACTTTCCCTTCAGTCTCTTCAACTGACTGTGGGTTACTCCTTGAGGTTGGATTTGAGTTGATATTTGACTTTCCCTCCGTTTTAAGGAATTTTTGTCTAATCCATTATCTTTTTATGTAATTTCCTTACATACTGAATTATATGAAAAGACATAATAAAGAACAGAGTTACCTTTTATAGACGTAGTAGCGCTAGGTTTGGGATCGAGACCCATTGTACCTTATTCCACATCTTTGAGCTGGCGTCGATCCTCCTTTCGTATATTGTTGGATTCCTTTCAACTTCGATTCCAACACCTTCTCTTTGCAAGCAATGTCCTTTACAATATCTTTTGTTTCAAATACTGACTTGACTGCATGCCCTATAGAATCTGAACTCTATGCGTCACCATGAGTTTTCTTGACCCAAATATTTTTAAATTGAGGTTTCTTTTGGCGTTCCTGGATATCAATGCAGTCTTTCTCTAGGTGGCCGACCTTCCTGCAGCTGAAGCACCTAAATGGCAACTTCCAAGAATCCAATTGTTGTGTCCATGAACTTCCATGCATTTTGATTAGGATTTCTTCAAATAAACCATCTCTTATGTCCATTTCTACTAGAATTCAGGCACACCTTCTGTCTATCTTGGACTCCTAGTCATCTTCAAGCACAATGACAAATTTGTTGTACATTGTGTGGTTGCTTCCTAGCATTAAAATTTACATGTCAGTTTTTCAAAATCAGCCTCGAAGGGCCCCATCTCCACCTTTAGTTCAACAGTTTGGTTCCATTGTCCTCCTCTTTGACCTTGAAGAGGAACCACCCCCTCTTAAGGATGTGTAAATCCAATGTGTATCCAATTATGGGACACCAATGTGTATCCATCCACATTGTTAATGTTACTCTTCCTGTCACCTTCCCATATAATCTTCCTACTAGGGCGAAGTTTAGGTAAGTTGGAATTTTCGTTATCTAGATGCCTCTACTAACCGAAAGTTTAGACATATTGCTTTAGACTTGATTCCTTTGGCTTTCTTCATGCCTCGATTCTGCTGCACTAATTCATGTATGAGCTCATCATTTCTAGAGCTAGCAGTTTGCAACTCATGCGGGGATGAAGGTGGCATACCTTTCTTCCCATCCTTAACCTCCATGGATGATGTCACTTGTTTACAAGGATTAGCTTTATCATTATTCATCGTTCTGTCTGTACTGTGAAATTCAATGTCTAAGCAAAATATTGACCTGCAAAGGGGATCCTCCTCATAATCGACCTTGTTGACATACATCGTGTTTTGAGTTACGATGCCTTCCTTCGGTTATTGATAACTACGTTGACTTGACTCCTCTGGAACAAAAACTTTGAAAAAAAAATCCTCACCACCAACCGAAATTTTTCTCGAGCCGCAGAGCTACATCATGCCCCCTCCTTTAAGTTATATATATATATATATATCTTCCAAATGGGAAATATCCATCATACCAAAAAATGTATGATCATAGACTGTCCCTGGAAGGGACTTACATACAATTTCCGAGCCATAATTTGCTTCTTTTCTCATAAGAAGTTTGCATGATTATATAACAGTGTCTATCAAAAGTGTAGACCTTTATTTCTTCTTATACTTGAAAATGAAATATCCTACTCTTCTTCCCGTACTTCTTAGGTCTCGAGTCTGGCCTGGAGTTAACATTAATGCAAATATTGACATGTTGTTTGCCTCCATGTTTAATTCTCTGTATACATGTGTTATGGTTAGGATTGAGAATAAATTCAGAATCCTTCTAATAGATTTTAATAGTTGTTGTAAATGGGGTGCTTTGATATGAATTTTGTTGTAGATCTAGTCCACTACCATTTTGGAGTCCCCAAATACCTATAGAATGGTGATATTTCTGTTTACAACCAACTCAATTATAGCATGCAAGGCTGCTAGCTCTGCTTTGATCTTCGAGCAATGTCTTGGGGCGTATTTTACCTAAACCTTGTGTTGTTCAGAGAGGTATAAAACTCCTCCTGAAACTCCCAATGGAGGGTCTCCTTGGCTTGCTCCATCAAATTAATCCCAAGGAGTTTCCTTGTTGATGACACGAGGTACCAGTTTCCTTATCTTGAGTTCTTTTTCCTTGGATTTGTGTTCTATGGTACACTGCACCACAATGGCCATTGTCACTTCATGAGGAATAAATCTATTATTGAAAATTGTTGTATTGCATGCCCACCAGATTCCTTAATTAAAATAATATCAGAGTGTGCTGAAGAGATGTACCGAGCTATCTGACCACCATGCACAACATTTTTTCTCTAGTGATGTTCTTGCATAAGGATCTCATGATTTTATCTCTTTGCTGGCTGACTTCTAGACTGTTTCTGTATAAGAAAAGAAAGCAAACATGTGAGATCCTGTTTCCTCTTCAGAATAACATAAAACACACCACCTCAGTCCTTGCCACCCTCGCTTTTTGAGATTCTACCAGGTTAGAAGTTTATTTCTTAAGGCCAACCATAAGGTTATTTTTTCCTTTAGATGCCCTTCGTTTTTCCATACTTGTTTCCACCACAGTTCTTTTTCACCTTGGTGTAGTTCTAAGGCTCAAATCCTGTAGCCTAGCTTTGCCGTGAACTCTCCTGTTGCTGAGTTTTTTGACCAAACCAGTTTATCTTTCACTCCTTATTCTAAATGTATATAGCACCACTGTAAAAACTCGATGAATTCCTTCCATTACCCTTGAAACTTCCTTCTAAACCTATATCTTCTCCTCTTTTCCATATTTTTTTCCTTTGTAAAGAGTGTGCGCAAGCGTGGCCGAGATTGAAGATTCCATGGTTTCTAAGTTTTCAAGAATTGCACCAGAAAGCTCATATTTTTCACCTACTCCAACCCAGGGATCCTCCCCTATCCAGACTTCCTTCCCATTCCCTATGGACCAAGCAAGCCAATTTCCAATTTCAGGGAAAGCGAGTACAAATGATTTCCATCCAATAGATCCATTATTATAGGATTTATCCAGTTTCCTTATCCATTCCGTGATTGAGGCATTTGGACAGTACTTAGAAACCAAAACCTTCCCCCAAAAGGAGCTAGGGTTTTGAATTAGTCTCCATAGGGCTTTTGCTGCTAGGGATTGACAGAAAAGGAAGGGAATTTTTATACCCCAACCACCAAGCTCCTTAAGGTTGGCCAACGTTTTCCATTTGGCCAATGGAATGCCTTTCGATTATTTTCTTGCAGGCCATAAAAAAGAAAAAAAACTTTTTTTTTGGATTTTTTGAAGAATTCCTTTTGGAATATAAGCTATTGAATCCCGATATACAATATTTCTCTATAAAATCGCCTTGGGCAGCACCAGTCTTCCTCCTATTGACAAAAAATTATTTTCCCAGCATCCAATTCTTCCTTCAATAATTTTATATAACCATAACCAATCCTTGAATGAATACACATTAGGTTTAAGAAGAAACCTTAAGTATTTTAAACCTTCCGAAAGTGGCTTTAAAATATAGGGGACCTCTGTTACTAAGCTATTTTTCATCATTTTAGGGATAGAGTTTTATGAGAGAATGGACTTTTCCACATTAATATGCATCCATGTTGCCTTTTTGTATAGATCCAAAATCTGTTCACTCCCCCCTTAAGTTCTCCCACGTTCCTTCTCCCATCATCACCTTATCATCCACATACAAGATGTGGGAAAGATATTTAGAGCTCGTGACCATTATTCCTTTGTAGGATCCTGCCCTCTTGGCCTGATGAATTAATATTCTCAGCGCATCCTCTATGAGAAGAAAAATAAAGGGGGAAAGAGGGAACCCCTGTCTTAATCCTCTTGAAGCTCTGAAGAAGCTTGATGGTGAACCACTTATAAGAACTGCAAAGAATGTTGACTAAATACACCCCATTATCTAATTGACTATTTCTATTGATAGTCCATTCTGTATCAATAGCAGTCTTAGGAAAGTCCAGTTGAACCTATCATATGCCTTTGATAGGTCTAACTTTAGTACAAAGGCTATGCTCGTGTTCTTGTTGATGGTGTGAATAGCCTCTTGAGTTAAAGAGACCGCATCATGGATTTGATGGTTGAAGAGAAACCCGAACTATTCCTTTGAGATAATTTCGCTGAGGATCGGTTTCAAACGCCGCGCTATTGTTTTGGCAATAATTTTATAAGTAACACTGCAACACGAAATTGGTAGAAAATCCTCAAATGAAGAAGAGTTTTGTTTTTAGGAATAAGGGCTAAAATTGTAGACTTTAGTGTTCCCAACACCTTCCCCGCTCTTTGAGATTCTCTTACAACCTTTAACAAATCTGTTTTTAACAGCTCAAAGAAAACTTGATAAAATTCAATGGTGAATCCATCAAGGTACAGACTCTTACCTTTTTGGAAGGAGTAAACTATTTTTTCCAGCTCTTCTTCTATTACTTCTTCTGTCATGGTTTTGTTCATCTCTTCGCTTATCAATTTCGGAAACAATCTTGGAACTTTTAAATATCTTGGATATTGTACCCTTCTGGTTCTTTGAAGAGGTGTTTGAAGTACCTCTACCCAGCCTCCACTTTTTCCTTAAAGGAGTGTGCCATTTGCCCATTCTTATCCTTTATTGCCAAAATTGTATTTACATCTTTCCTATGAGTTGCGTGCATGTGGAATAATTTAGTATTGTTATCTCCTTCTTTAATCCAAATGGCCCTACTCTTTAACCTCCAAAGCTCCTCCTCCTTTGCTAGTATCTCTTCTCACTTTAGTTCACACTCCCGTACCACCTTTAACTCTTCCTCTGAGAACGTTCCGGTGCTATTAAGACTGTAAATATTTTTTAATTTGGTTTCCACTTCTTTTAGCTGACTCTGTTGATTGGCATTGAAAATATTTGCCCATTTATTTATCTCCTTTTTTGTTCTTAATACATTATCCAAAAATTTCTTCATAAAGGAGACATTGGGGTTGTCTGCTAAAGGAACCCAAGTTTCTGCTACTAACTTCTGATATTCCTCTTCTTGGAGCCACGACGGGTTGAATTTAAAAGGGGAGGCTGGTTTTTGTTCCTGTTCTTGTAACCCTAAGAGTATTGGGAGGTGATCAAATAACCCACCAACCTCTACCCAAGTTTTTGTGATAATAGGACCCGAAAGCACATCCTTGGAGATCAAGAACCTGTCCAACCTTTTAGAGATTGCTTGTTCCCCACATCTGTTGTTCTGCCAAATATGTTTTAGTTTTAGTGGTTGAAGGTCAACCAATTCCCTTGAGTCGAACAAAGTGGGGAAGAACGTACTTAAACCATCCTGTCTTGTTGATGCTCCCCAATAATATTTTTTAGATAAGGTGAGGTTCAAATCTCCTCCCATAATCATATTTTTAGGTTCCAACAACCTCGAAGAGAAAAAAGATTCCCAAAATACCTTCCTGTTTTGGAATGGACTGTAGACATTGTAAATCACATATATTTCCCCAAAACTCTTTTCTTTTAGCACTGTTTTCAACACTGTATTGTGTTTCTTCGTCTTGAATTCTACAAGGTTCAGGCTCTAGGCTGTTACTAGTCCCCCTGAATGTCCCTCAGAGCTAATATGTGTAAAAGACCAATATTTAAGCTAGGGTTCGAGAGATTTTATGGCTTTCGTTCCTTCCATCATGGTTTCTTGCAAGAGGATGATCGTGGGTTTGAGGCTTATGACCATCCTTTTGAGAGATTTTATTTTGGAGGAGCTCCCTAACCCCCTAGTGTTGTAGGAGAAAACTAACATCAGGGAACCTTGGCTTGGGGTGTCCCTGCTCTAAGGGCCCTATTATTTGTAGCATGCTTCTTGGATTTCACTTCTAGCTCTACTCGATTTTTGGCTTTCAAGATTAGCGACTTTCTTCCTAAAGTCACTTTAGGAAACTTGTCTTGAGTCAATCCACCAGTCGACACTTGCTCTTTTTTTTGACAAGAATTTCGAACGAGTGTTGTATATTTTATGTTTTATCCATTGGGGGGGGGTTCTGTTTTCTCCTTATTTGGAAGTGCCACCTCTCTTGAGGCTCTTTCTGGGCTTTCATAGTTGTCTTTGCTTTCCTGTTCTATTACGAGTGTCATCATGCCATCTTCCATGATATTACCGTCCACTATTTTAATCATCGAGGGGTTTAATTCTTGTACCATAACATTTAAAGTAGTGACATAAGGGAGGGTTTCAAGGGGAGGGTCTGACTTACTAGAGTTTGTACGTGTAACCATTTCTGGTAGTAGCACTCCTTTCTCACCACCTTTTTGCTCCTTTACGTAGCTCTTGACCTCTTCACCACCCTGAACTATATTCTTAACCCATAGTTTTTTGTGCCGCACTTGATTCAAACCATCACACACACACACACACACATATATACCCATTTTTATTTAGGAATCAATTTCAATTATTGTTTGATATCTCAATTGTTGTATTTGGTTGTTTCAAGCATTGGATCGCCACTATATAATATTTAAATGATGGTATTATAAGCTTACAGTTATAATATCCATAGTCCAAACAATGAAATTGCTGGACCCATATGCCATTCATAATTTATTAATTGCTTGGTTTATAACAAAATATGACACAATATATAATAAACTCAAGCATATTATCATTTGGTAGATGTATTATCAACCAACACAGATCTATTTTAAATCCAGATCTACCAAGCATAAAGGAGGATTGCTTGAACTTGTAATTTGAAAATTGTTTCAACTCTAATCAAGGAAGAGAGTCAGTGATCAAGGAATTCTATACTTGTCAAAGAATGGTATCTCATAATGGAAATCTGTACTTGATACTCCCCAACAAAATTAAGTCGTTGAAAGGACTTTAATTAAAATGACCAACTTAGCTTAAAGGAAAAGGACTATTAACCAGTTTTTAGGGAGGTGATGTTTTCTAATGAATTTAACTTTTAAGTATACTCCCAACCAAATAAATATAGCATGCAACTCTTGAAAAAAGGAGTGTCGAAGTCTTTAGTTGAACCTATGTATTAAGCAAGTCTATAGGTACAAAACAATAAATGTTACACCAATGGCCCACACACTCAAGGCACCTGACCCTAAGACATGTGAATGTGCATACTTGACCAACATGTCAAAACACTATGGTTTAAGGATGTGGTTCCTTCAAGAAATTATTGAACTTAGGACCTAGTTCCCCTACCACAAAGTAGAATGTTGTCAAAGGCATGTGGATCTACAAAACTAAGTTCACATCAAATGACGTTATCGAGAGACAAGGATCCATTTGTACCGAAGGGGGTTTCTCAACAAAAAGGTATCAACTACATGGGGCCCTTTGCTCCTAAAACTAAAATGAGTTGTGTCATAATCATTTTACTCTTGTTGATATTTTTAGTTGGGAAGTAAATTAGATGGATATGAAGAGTGCCTCCTACATGGGGATGCCACTAGAAATTTATATAGAACAACCTCAAAATAAAGAAATCCTTGTAAGGTTTGCAACAAGCCCCTAATAAATAGTATGATAAAATTGATTTTAGTTTCAAATGATGTGAATCAAATCAATGTTTCCATGTTACTTTACATGTATATGATTTGAATATCATTGGAAGTGGTGGTGCTCTAACTACGGCTTTGAAAGAAACTTAAGAAGACATTTCACATAATATAGTTTTGTCTAAACTGCTTTCTTTGCATCCCAGATATGCAATTGGCTGACGAGATATTTATTTTACAATCCAAGTATCCATTGAATCCTTTCAATATATTTCTTGTTTTACTTCATTTCTATAGGGGGTAAAGCATACTAAATATCATATTTCTAAAAAAGCCTATGCTACTATGTGCAAACTTGTTGGTGGCCTTATCTATTTGACTCCTAGTCTACTTGGTATTTCTCTAACTATGGATTTGAAAGAAATTGAAGAGGACATTTCAAATAACAGAATTTTTTCTACTGCATTTATTTCTTTGCATCCAAGGTATGCAATTGGATGACAAGATCTCTATTTTACAATCCAAGTATCCATCAAATCCTTTCAAGAGATTTCTTGTTCTAATTCATTTCAATAAGAGGTAAAGCATACTAAACATCACGATTCTACAAAATCCTATGCTACTATGTGCAAACTTGTTGGTGGTATTCTCTATTTGCATCCTAGTCTACTTGGTATTTTTTTTGCTATTAATTTGGTCTCCAAGTTCATGTAGGGGCCAAATGAGAGACATTTGAAAGTTGCATAGTGAATTGTTTAGTATATCAAAGATACATATGAAAGTGATATTAAATATTACAACTTACTCCATTTCAACAGGGGTAAAGCACACTAAACATTGTTATTATGCAAAATCCAATGCTAGTGCGTGCAAACTTGTTGGTGATATTATCTATTTGGATCCTAGTATACTTGGTATTGCCTTTTCTATTAATTTGGTCTCCAAGTTCATGCAGGGTCCAAATGAGAGGCATTTGAAAGTTGCATAGTGAATTGTTTAGTATATCAAAGATGCATATGAAAGTGATATTAAATATTACAAATTACTTAATTTCAATAGGGGTAAGGCATACTAAACATCATTATTCTGCAAAATCCAATGCGAGTGTGCCCAAACTTGGTGGTCACCTTATCTATTTGACTCCTAGTCGACTTGGTATTGTCTTTGCCATTAATTTGGTCTCCAAGTTCATGTAGGGTACAAATGAGTTGCATTTGAAAGTTACATAGTGAATTAAGTATATCAAAGGTACATATCAAAGTGATATTATATATTACAACTTGCAACATTTAGACAAGTATATATACTTTGATCGGCTAGGTGATGGAAATACAAGGAGCTATCAACTTCAGCGTATGTTTCACCTTGGTTCAACTCAAATTATTTGGCCATGCAAAACAAAATTTTCCCCCCTTTGTGTACCACTACATTGAATATAGAGGCATGACGAATGTTGGAACCAATGTTGTATAGATTCACATCTCATGGGTGAGATCAAATTTCTTTTTATGGAATTGACTATAATATATAGTGAAAGTAAAAAAATGCAATACAAGTGGCTATTTACCTTGTTTCTCACAATAATATGAAGCATATAGTGCTTCATGCACACTATAGTATACAATTGATCCAAGGAAATGTGATGTCTCTTGTCTACTACATAACCTCTTATTAGATCACTAACAACTTTACAAAGCCATTAATTACAAGTTAGTTCATAAAACTCTAATCATTCCTTGGATTCCGAATGTGTTGACAAAGGCATGTTAGAACCCAAAGTTAAACCCAATTTTGAAGTCCATGGACATGATTTAGACAAGAAGCATATAGTAAACTATGTGGTCAACTAGTCGACTAAAGTGGATTTCCATTGAACAAAATAGGGAAACTTTGATGGTCTTGAAAAAGGGGATCAACGATGACACTTTCAAAAAAAGGTCATTTACAATCATCCTTGTGACAATTTACTTATATGCATTGACTGAATACCAAAGTGAAGAGGTATGCCCCCTTTGACTTTATTTAAATGCTAACTAATTATATTATTATGTTTATTTTATTACTTATTTATTATAATATTAATGACTATGCTATTGTATATATAACATAACTCATCTTATTTTTCGACCCTTGAATCTAAGGTCGCAAGACTAAACAAGTTGATTCCTTCACAAGTTTGACTTTTTAGGAGTGTATAATAGTTCCCCTACGATGCAATTACCACCATAATGCCTTGCATAAAATAGAATCAAGCTATATTGTTCAAACCCTAGAGATATGATACCATGATGGAAAACAAAGGTGTTGCATAAATAAATAATTAAAAATATAAGAAGAGTTAGTGGTGTTAACAAACATTGTTATAGAATTGAAGCAAAGTTAACATCATACTTGGTTGGTTGGTTGTTTATAGACCGATCCAAGAGATCGTCCATATATATACTTAAGAATGTGACCAATCCTATCATTAGAGGATTTTTGAGGTCTAAAATGGGCCTCCTAAGGAAAACAATAAAATAATAATTAAAACAATAAAATTATAATAATATTTTTTTAAGAAAAAGGAAAAACCATTTTTTTATCTCGTAGTTTCATCTTATTACCTTGTAGGTTTACCCAAATTTTGAGTGCGAGCACTCATTGGAGGTGGAATTAAATTGTGTATCCAACGAGTACCCAATTGAAAGGAATATA
>LPNX010050711.1:497225-532311 GCA_001517045.1 Pseudotsuga menziesii
TTTGAGTACTTACGTTGAAATACAATAGGAAAAATTAGTTTACCATTGTGGTTGACATCATCTTGAATTCTATTGATTCTTACAAAGCTTATTTTGATAGTAATTTCTGTTTTGTTTTGAGACCCATTTTTTATTTCAAAATTTCTTTAATGTTGATATAGTTGATTTTGATCACCCAAGTTAGCCTAACATAGTTATACAATATAGCATTTTTGAATTTTTTTCTTTATAGAATGAGTTACTACCAATTTCACCAAGTCCAAATATATTGGTTCAAACTCACTAATTGTAATCCACCTTAATCAACTAGTCAACCAAACAATTTACTATTAATTGATTACCTAAATAATGCCCATTTGCTCCAAAGTTGAACTCAAAATTCGAATATATAGTGTGATATAGACCAAATTATATTGTGTCAATATTTTGGTTGAACTAAACATAGGTCACCCTATTGGATATTATTGAGCTCATCTAATTTTTAGTAAGGATTAAACCAATATAAATAAGGTTACAATATACCTCTATTTTAAGCATCATTACACTTTGTTATTTTTTTATGGTGCATCAATTTAGGATTTCTAACAAGATCCACCAAGTGGCAATGTCCCGACATTGCCACCTAGTGTTGCAATAAAATATGCTCATAAAGATGCTCATTGAAGCATGCATATCGGTTAAGCCTAATTACATCTTTATTAATCATAGAGCACAATAGGTATTATTATTACCATTAGCATGCTTGTATAATTATCAATAATTAATTAGAATATTGGAACAAAAGAAAACGTGAGATCAATGATAAACAAAACAAAGACAACCACTCCATGACTATGCAGCCAGAGCCGCCACTCTTCAGCTCGCTATAATATAAATGTGAGTGTTTTGAAGGTGCCGTGTTCATTTAAAGAAAGTGAACCTGTAACCTCCCAAAGAAAAAAAACAAACCAAAAAAAAAATTAAAACACACCTCAGTGGGAAGATATTTGAGAATGGGAGAAAGGTACAAGCGAGCTCTTGCAAAATGGAATATTGTTTATCGGGGCTTCAAATCTACATTTAGAGAGCTGTGATTTGACTGCAAAATGAAACATGAAGTTATAAATTGATGAAAAGTTGCAAATATTTGATAGTGGACTTATTGCTGGTTTGAATTGCTATATGTTTAGTTTCCATTTGAGAGTTTAATTATGAAAGTTGTTCATAATTGTTGTTTCCAACAGATTTTTCTCCAACAATTAAAACTGGAGCAACTTATTAACATGGCAAACATATACACTCATCTGGCCTTTGCATGGATTCATGTGGAACAATTCTCAATTTTTATTTTTCTTGTCCACCAGCGATCACAATAAATTGTTGGAGTTAAAGAGAATTATTACGATAAACTAAAAATCGATAAAATCCATAGGTCGGAACTTAAAAGCGTTACACTTCAATCAATGAAGTCGCCAATAGATCTCAAATTTCCAACATGATTGATCAGGTTAAAAGCGTTTAACAAAATTTTGATCCTTCTTCGAGCTCAAATTAAAGCCGTGTTCAATTCAAGGTATGTGTGTGTGGTGCACCAACTGCCCTCCAACAATTACATGGGACCTAATCTATGAATAAATTCCCTCCCTCGGGAAATAAGCGAACTAAAATTTGAGAGAAAGGTGATAAAACAACATAAGATTCAAATCTATAGAGCTTCGAAACACATTTATTCGCTGTTAGTTTGTGTCATATATATATATATATATCATACCATAAATAACATAACATATAATATCAAATCTGAGTGCACAATGACAATGCCTGCAAATTATACCTCGATATAAATAAATTTTTGTTATAGCTGATTTTACCACACATGGTTGATCACATATTTATGGCCTTCCATGTCCCTCTGTAGACTCTTTAGACCCCATGGACTTATATTATACTTTGATGTTCGAATATAATCTCTAAAAAACACCTGTTTATTGTTGTACGCGACTTTTAAACCCATACTGGCGTGTACACACGAATTTTAACCTCAAACCCGCATACATCGGGATGTGTGCATAAGTCAAAATATTTTTAGATTTTTCCTCATAGGAGTATGAAGATCCTGACTCTTGGCCTTTTATATGCCTTGAGATTTCTTGGATTCGACTCTCCATTACCCTTTTGGAGTGCTATATAAGGAACCCCTTGGATACATTGAAGAAAAAGGAATTGAAGAGCAACAAAACTATAGTCCATTGTTGCCTCAGTTTGCTTATACTTGAGTCTTCATCCCTTTGTCCCTTTGGAGTACTTTGTTTTATTGCCAAGCTTTCCTTTTCTTATGAGCTTGCTATCGAGAGATGGAGGATTGAGGTGGTGGAGGCCCAGGTGGAGGACTCGGTTTCTACAGTTCGTAGACGTGCCGACAGAGGTTGTCACTATTGTAATCTTTGATTTTATTAATAGAAATATATTTTCCTGTCCAATTATGTGCATTTGAATATGAATATTGAATCCATGGATGTATTTAATTGCTTATACATTGTTGAATATATATGCTAGAGTAGGTCTAACACATTATTATAGAGCATGCTTGTCTTGTTTGTTGTTGTTGTGGAGAACCTCCTGTAATAAACAATCAAAATGCAGGATATAACAGGAATATTGGAGCACAAAAGAGATTTTATTGATCGCGGGCCACTTCGAGGGGGAAAACTCCTTTGAGCAAGCTCAATACAAAATAACTCTTCGATGCTTTCATTAGCCTCAACACATACTTATATACTAATCTAATCTAAACAACTATTACCCCCCATGAATGTGGGATAATGCAACATAATAACTAGACAACTTAACAACTATTACTTACTCCCCATGATTGTGGGATAATACAACATACTGATTGGACAAATTACAAAGCATATGCGTCCAATAAAATATACTAACAAAATAAAGAGGGTTGACATGGGTTCTTAACATACCCTCCCTCTTAAAAAAATCTTTGTCCTCAAATCTTTAGATGTGGAAATTGTTGCTGAATCTGAAGGAGCGTTTCCCATGTAGCATCCTCTGGTTGCATGTTGTGCCACTAAATTAAGACCTTTGTGATGCACCGAGAGCGAAGCTGACAAGTTTTCTTATTGAGGATGGCCTTCGGATCTGAAATGATGGATCCTTCATTATCTCGTTCTAGTAAAACAATTTGTTCTCTGATGTTGGTGCCAATCACTTGCTGAATGTGAGAAGAAGGAGGAAGTGCCAATTTATAAGCAATAGACCCAATCTTCTGAAGATCTATATATGGACTAGAGATATTTGGAGAGAGCATTTGATTCCATTTGAGTTTCAAGGAGGATTGCTTGTAAGGCTACAGACGAAGAAAAAACATGTCACCGACTTGAAAAGTGCGCTCAGAACGGTGCTGATCGGCTTGGTGTTTCATGTGGGTTCTGGCCATGTGAAGATTGTTTTGCAGAATGTGAAGAATATGATGTCGGTTTCGAAGAACCATATCAACCGCTTGAACTGGTGAACTGATGGGGGTGTATGGAAGGAGTACTGGAGGTGTGTGACCATAAACTGCTTCATATGGAGTCATTTGAGATGCAATATGGTAGGAAGTATTGTACCACCATTCAGTGAGAGGGAGCCACTTTTCCCACAAATGTTGTTCTTCAAAGGTGAAACAACGAAGATAAGTTTCCTAGTAGTTGTTGATGACTTTATTTGTATCATCTATTGGTGGGTGATAAACTGAACTCATATTCAGTTTGGTGTCAGTAAGGAGAAAATGACTTGTGAAATTTGCGTTGCGGTCTGAGACAATGGAAGAAGGGATTCCATGAAGAAGGAATATCTTGTCCATGAAAATTTGTGCGATTGAGGAGGTGGTATATGGAGGGATGAGAGCACAAAAATGATGATATTTGGAGAGCCAATCAACCACAACCAATATTACAATCTTCCCTCCATATTTAGGGATCCCTTGAATGAAATCCATTGAAATATATGTCCAAATCCTTGTAGGGATGGGAAAAGGTTCGAGCAATCTGGAAAGGAGTGTAGTTTCACCTTAGTGGCGCTGACAAGGAGCACATTTGAAAACCATCTGTTGAATTTATCGTTGCATTCCCTTCCAAAAGAAGTGACATCATTCCCTCTCATATGTTTTCATGAACCTAGAGTGTCCTGCCGATGGAGAAGCATGGAGTTCATAAAAGATTGCCTGTTTAATATCTATGCTCTAGGGAAGCACTAGGCGACCCTTTTATCTCAAAGAAGAGCCATCCAAAGAGAAATACGGTACCACATAAGGGTTGCTTGCCAACTGTTGGATGATTTTAGATAATGAGGAGTCATTGACATAGCCTTGATGAACAGAGTGTAACCAAGTTGGAATAGGCATAACAATAGCTAAAATAGAGACAGGGGCATCAAATGTGCGGGAAAGAGTATCCAACACAAGATTGTCCTTATCCTTCTTGTAATTGATCTCATAGTCATAACCCCCGAGTTTTCTAACCCATTTCTGTTGTGTTGGGTATGAGACCCATTGTTCCAGGAAATATTTCAGACTCTGGTGATTAGTCTTGATGCAGTAAGGATTCCCTAAGAGGTATGGCCACCACTTCAGTACTACGTGCAAAATAGTCATCTTTTCCTTCTCATATGTGGAGGTGGATAAATTATTTCTAGGAAGGGACTTACTAGTGAATTCCATGGGATGTTCATCTTGAAAGAGGACAACACTAATTCCATTTTTGCAAGCATCACTCTCAAGAGTGAAGGTCTTGGAAAAATCAGGCATTTGAAGGGTGCATCGGAATGAAAGATCCAAGGTAGTATTTGAGACTGTCGAAGGTTGCATTTGAATGAAATGGAGTTGAGTGATGACACCATGTGAATTCTTCTTAAGGATCGTTTCCATGCAATGTGAATTGATGATGTTGAGAGACCTTGGTTGTAAGCCATCGAATGTGTGTTTTTGCCCATTGACTAAAAAATGCATCCATAGTTTAGCAAAATCCGATAAGATGGGTCCAAGTATGCGTAACCATTGAGTGCTCGAAATCATAGAACAACCTCCTAGGGGTATGGAAAACATGTTGGAGCTCAAGTTATAATCTCCAATAGAGATACGCACACTGCGGCACATTCCTTCGCAAGGTAAGGTGCTCCCATTGGCAACCATGAATTTAAAGTTGGAGAAAGGATGGACAAAACAATCAACTTGTTTAGCAATCTGAGGGTAAATATGCAGCCATGGAATGTTGACCTAATCGTCTACTGGATCCTGAGCATCGTCACAAATTTCAAGTGTAGGCGGAGAAGCCACATCCAAGAAATAGGGCTTGTGTTCAGTACATTGATGTCCCTGGGTGAATTTATCATCACAATTATAACAAAGTCCTTTTTCCCTATGTGTCTACATCTCAACTTCAGAAAAATGCTTTATAGGAGTGGTTCTAAGAGTCAGAGGGATTGGTTGTCTTTGGGGAACCATATTTCTGAATGGAATAAAAGTGGATTTGGGGCATTGCTGAGCCCTAATCTTGTCCTCCGCCAACTTAGACAACCCTAGGATTTCCATCATTGTGTTGGGACAGAACATTGTAACGTCAGATCGGATTATATCCTTAAGACCATGGATAAAACAACTCCTGTAGAATGCATCAGAAAATCCTTCTGTGTACTTGACTAAGTTCTCAAATTTTGTCTGATACTCTCTCACAATGCCAGTCTGGCGAAGTTTGGTGAGTGCTCCTGTGAACTCATCAAAACCACTAGGGCCAAATCAGTGCAAAAGGAGTTGGCAAAAATCTGTCCATTGGGGCTCTTCATGATCCATGATGTACCAATAGAACCATTGAAGGGCTTCACATTCAAAATGAAATGATGCAAGTGGGACTTTGGTGACATCAAAAGTGTTATGTATATGAAAGTATTGTTCTACCTTGTGTATCCATCCACTTGTATAATCACCATTGAAGCAAGGGAATTCAATCTTCGGCCCACAAAAGTTGTTGGAAGCAGAGAACTCAGTGTCTGCAGAAGACTCAAGCTGTTGTTGGTTGCTCATGGCTGAACGTTGAAGATGGAGGTCGAAAAATCTTTGATCCAGATCTTTGAGTTTGATCTTGAGGGTTACAAGTTCTTCTTCCATTTTTCTATTTGCTCCTATGCGGGTGACAACCATAGGCAAGATTTTTTTTCTCTGAAATGGGTGGAAAAACAAAAACATAGAGGGTTTTAGAAAAGGAAAATTTTGAGTTGGGAAAAATGTGAGTGGGTAACTAGGTTGTGGACACTTGCTGAGGGACAAGGAAACAAAAGATGTGAATTTCAGAAGCGGGGTGAAAGAAGGAGATGGAATTTCGGGCTTCGAGAAGTGGACTTGGGATAGGGTCCTAAATGAGTGAAATATGTAGAATGGAGTGACAGGGGTTACATTGAATTTTCAAGGGAAACAAAGCTAAATCAAGGAATATACGGCTAAAAAACAGAAATTTATACCTTTTATTATTATTATTATTATCGAAAATGGGTGGAAAAACAAAAACAAAGAGGGTTTTAGAAAAATAAAATTTTGAGTTGGGAAAAACGTGAGTGGGTAACTAGGTTGTGGACACTTGCTGAGGGACAAGGAAACAAGAAATGTGAATTTTAGAAGCAGGGTGAAAGAAGGAGATTGAATTTCGGGCTTCGGGAAGTGGACTTGGGATAGGGTCCTCAATGAATGAAATATGTATAATGGAATGACAGGGGTTATAGTGAATTTTCAAGGGAAACATAGCTAAATCAAGGAATATATGGCTAAAAAATAGAAATTTATACCTCTTTGTTTTTTTGAAGAAATGATTTGTAGCAGTGCTAGAAAGCTGTGCTTTATCAACTTGAATTGGAGTAAATGATCTGTGACAATTCTAGAATTCTGTGTTATCAATTGTAAATAGATATGGACCCCAGGTATATTCGGCTTCCTAATGGTTCAATGGTAGTCACTCAGCCACCAAGGCTGTCTCAGGATTGAGTATTGGGGCAATACCCCTCACTTCACAGCGCAGGTAAAACTACTAACCGCTTGGCCAAAAACGACAGCTCTTTGGTTTTCCTCACGGATGGGAATCTAGTCAATCTGGTGGGGGTCATTGCCCTTTTTGCTTAGCAGGTCCTTTCAATGGCCAGCTACTTCGAGGTTCCTATGGTACTCCTCTCAATGAGTTTTAGGGCTATGCCCAAGTACTTCCCACAATTAAGCGGATAGGGTTTATTCTCTAATCCGAATGAAAAATACCACTGTAAGAAGAAGAACTACTGCAATAATCATAGTGCCAGGAAAAATATGGCAGAAATTCCACCCAATGCCCAAAAACCCGTAATTAGAGCAAGGGTTTTGAGACGAAAACTTTTCAAATGAGCATAACCCGATCTATATTGCTCAGAATCCCTATTACAGCCTATTTCTGGAACTGGAACAACCACATTGCTTCTACCCACGAAATCAGAATAAAAATATGGGCACCTGGTCAAAATATTTTCGCTCTACAATTTTTGCCGAAATTCTAAAAAATTGTTGATTTTAAATCTGCGATATCTCCACTTTTAGAACTCCAAATGAGATGATTTTTGTTTTGAAACTGCGTATTTTGGAAGGAGGATTCAGATATGCAACTTGTTTTTCTTGAATTTCCACAAAAAGTTTCAAAAATGGATGTGAAATTCGCCACCCAATTTTGCCTCCTTTTTTTTCCAAATTTTTTTTCCCACTTGTGCCAAGGAAAGTGCTCTGATACCAGAAGTGGAGAACCTCCTATAACAAACAATCAAAATGCAGGATATAACAGAAATATTGGATCACAAAAAATATTTTATTGATCGTGGGCCACTTCGAGGGGGCAACCTCCTTTGAGCAAGCTCAATACAAAATAACTCTTCGATGCTTTCATTAGCCTCAACACATACTTATATACTAAGTCTAATCTAAACAACTATTACCCCCCATGAATGTGGGATAATGCAACATAATAACTAAACAACTTAACAACTATTACTTACTCCCCATGAATGTGGTATAATACAACATACTGATGGGACGACTTACAAAGCATATGCGTCCGATAAAATATACTAACAAAATAAAGAGGAGGGTTGACATGGGTTCTTAACAGTTGTTGAGAGCGAATTTCTAATGCAAGCGTAGATTGGAAAAGCTCAATGGGGATCTAATTCAACCATTCAGAACAAGGTACGATTTGTTATCCCTTAATATTAGATGTTTGGTTTCTCTTGCATATTGGGAAAGATTGATTTCTAGTGTCAAATATGTCTGTTGTGGTACACCCCAAGCCATAGGAAGTTTCTCTTCATAACAAAATTGGTGACCATATTGGGGAGGTTCCTAGTTGTTTCTCTTTGGGGTTTTTGGTATTCAATGTACTTGAATTGCACTTGATTTCTCTAATTTTGTGTCGGGTTTGGGGGCATGTTTGCCCAGTAGGGTCTTGAAGAAGTAAATTCGATCTTGGCTTGTCTTTTTGCCCTATTTTTTTGCCTTTTTCTTCCTATACGCGGGTTTTCCCTGAATAGTCGTGTATATACACTATTTTACTGAGAATAGTTGTGTGTATACACCGTTTTAATGAGAACAATCTCGTATGCCTTGATTTTGAGCCTTAGTTGGAGGATTAAGTGTTGCTGGGTGAGTTTTGATGATTGTTGAGTCTTCTTGGATGCTTCTGGTGTCTGTATACATCCTCTATTTTTGACCAGAGACTTATTTTAGTTTATTTTTTAAGCTCTGTTCTTGTCATTCATTTATTCATTTTTGTTTTGTTTTGGGATTAGTGCATTAGGTCTCTTTTACCGTGGTGCCTTGCTTGGCTGCTGTTTGCGAGTGGTTGTAGGGTTTGAGGGTTGAAGAGTCATTTATTTCTTTCATATCTCATTTATTTTCAAAAAATACAAAAACATTTTTGCTTTTTCATACTTATGCATCTCTTGCATTTTGCATTGGCACGGTACTTGCATTAGGTTTTCTTGTTGGTTTATAGTCATATTTTCATCTAAGAATGATTGCACTTACATTTGAAGGAAAAATCTTGCATCTCATGTAGTGGCATACCCTGTTTTTCATTCTACACATTGCACTTGGAATTGCTTGTTAGGTGTGCATATTTACTTCACTACCGAGTCATAACTTCATTATTTGCATGACCATTTCCCTTTGAGTAATCACAACCAATTAAAATCAACGCTTAATAAAATGAATTACACTCTTTTATTTTATAGGGTGCATCAAAAATATTAGGTTTTAGGGTCTTGGAATAGTTCATTGTGAGTTAATTCTCCAAGACCACAAAACAAAACAAGTAGGTGCCTGTCCAAGTGAGAGTGTGAAACCCTTGGTATAATTAGTATTTCTCAGGGCGCTCCTCTTACACAGGAGTTAAGCACGAGGCAGTGCACACGATTGTGATTGGGATGACCCCTGGTCACTTTCTATGAGCACCAGAGAGATTTCCAGGATTGTATTCGTATCTGGGGGCCTTTGAGGTATGATCGATGCACCCTTGGGGTACCAGTTTGTGCTTTTAGGCTTCGATATTTTCTACCCTTCCCATACGGTCAATCCCACCTACAATTGTCTGCCCGAGCATTGGTTATATTGAGGTGACCTTAGTTTCCTTACCTAGGTATCGAGGGGGTATTTGTAGAGGTTATTCTGCAAGTGTCCTAGCTAGGTAGGGGTCAGACAACACAATCTCTATATGCGTTGAATTTGAGGGCCACTATAATTGGTTACGGACCTCCACTTGTTGTGTATGGGAGTCTCAAGCCTCTCCTAGGTGAGACATACCTGCTTCATTCAGGAGCTCATATATCCTACCCTTGGTTTACTTGTGTTTTGGATTTATATTTTCTTAGGTGTATGCTCTGTCAACACTGTATTACTTAGGGTTGCATAGCTAGATCAAATCTTTTCTTTTTATTGAGTCATTATGGATCTGAGTGCGACACCTCTCCGTTATCTTCATTTTGTAGGACTTCCACCTTCTACGTCTCCTCCTCCTTTGGGAGAGAGAACTAGACAGTCCAGAAGGACTCATTCTCACTTTGATTCACACACCATGGGTGACCATGAGCCAGAGATCCCAGAGATCCCTGATCTTCCTTGCCCCGTATGGGAGGATGAACCTGCAAGCACATATGGGACTCCGGTAGGGTCTAGTTGTCATTCAACTGCACTGTCACATGAATAACTTTCGTGATTCATATATTTCACACACCCTAATCGCCGGTATTGGCTTCTAGGTGATGAGACTCACCATGCATCCTCTAGCACTAGCACTATTAGGTATGGCATGCTTGATATTATCAAGACCAATCTGACACCCCATGTCGAATAAGGTGTTGACCCTGGTGTTGCACCTGGGGTCACTTCTATTCCTTTTCAGGAAGATAGGTTTGGTAGCACTAGTCACATTACACCTTCCATCCCTGTGGTGGAAGTTTCTTCACATACCGTATCCTAGTTCTAGAACTAGTGTTCCCATTCAGGGACTAGAACCTAGACATGTGAATATCGGGGGCACAAGTTATATTCCTTCACATATTCCATCGTCTTCAACACCAATCCATTCAAATAATTTTTTGACGATGCATCCTCTTCCTAACTCTAGTGGGCCTTTAGGACGGATTTCCTCTATTAGCCATGTCCGTTCTAATTCTACTCACAGCGTAGTGTCACAAGGCTATGTGCCTAATGTGTTAGTAGGACATGTATCTTCCTATGGACCATCTTATGGACCTTCCTGTGGATCATCTCATGGTCCAACTTATGGAACCTCTTATGGACCTTCTTACGGACCATCTTACGGACAAAACTATCCACCTTATGGGTCCGGGTATCAACCTATGTACCAGTCTCCTAATTATGGCTTTGTAGCACCCCGTTCTCATGGTACTCCAAATTACAATGCTTCCATGCAACCCTTTATGGGTCAAATGAGAGGAGGTTACCATCCCACTGGCCAAGGCCATGGTGTATATAACATGGTGTATATAACAATCATCCTTATGTGAACCAGTCCTATCAGGAAGCATGGAACCAACCGACTCAACCTAGGCTCCCTTTCCTTGCGACTTTGAATCTACATGATTTGTTGATATTGACAAATGATCCTGTATCTCATGACTTGACATGGCCAGTGGTTCCTACCAAAATTCTTTCAGACATTCCAAAGTTCGTAGGAAATTCTGGTGAAGATCCTGGTGAGCACGTCACAACCTTCCATCTTTGGTGCTCTTCGAACTCCTTGAACGATGATTCTATTTGTTTGATATTATTTCAACACACCCTCATGGGTCCTGCCGCAAAATGGTATATAGATTTACCTGGGGGGAGTTATACTTGGTTTAATGAGCTAGCGATGAATTTTCTTGATCACTTCCAACTACCTGTGCGTTACGACACCGATACTGAACTCTTGTCGACATTTCAGCAAGACAAAGCCACCCACATTTCAGATCACATTCAAGAGTCGTGTAGATGAAAGAGATTAATTAAAGCCTTTATACCACCAGAGTTTCTTCTAGAATAGTTCCTCAAGTAGTTGTTACCCTATATTGCGAAGGATGTTTCCACATCTAGAGTGCAAAATGAGGACCAAGCTATTTTTAGGGCCCAATAGTTGGACTTGATTTATGCTTAGTTTGGGATCCTTTATGAGATCATACCTAATGCCCCATGATCCAATTTTGACCCCAAGTTTAAACCTGGGACACATGCCGATGGTATTGTTAGCTCCACAAGTACCAAACATGCGGAATCGGTTACGAAACAAGTGAGCCAGTTATCACTTAAATAGTCTGTTTCAGGACAAGCTACGACTTCGTCTTTTCTTACCCAATCAACAAATGTACTTTTAGTGAAATCGTCGAACCCGAAAGGTAACCAACAACCTGAAAGGAATAAAAATAAAGGAAAAAATAATCGAAAGGGTGGGAATAAAAATGATAATGATAATAATGATAAGAACACAAATAATGCTGGGGAGGACAAGAAGCCTAAGCGGAAGCTAAAATTTCCTTTAAAGTTGTTTAAGGATGAGCACCTCACTCACTTGTGCCCTCGAATGAAATATGCCTCGAAGTTCATAGCATAGGGCCTAGCTCTGTTCACAAATCCTTTACCAAATAATCAAAATATGAACTCGAGGACTGTGGATCCTGGTAGTGCGTCTAGTCGAACTCAAAACCCGCCTGATGCCGCTAGTGGCCATGGTTGTATCAACATGGTGAAAGCTACGAATGTTGTGACGCATGCGAAAGACTATGGTACGTCACAACCAGACCTTGGGAAAGAACCTGCTCCACTCGAGAGCTCTTTGCAAATTGAAAAGCATACGGATAAACCTGAAGCTCCACCTCGCATTCCTAAGGGAGTCTTAAAGTGCTCGGGGAACAATCCTAATGCTCGATCTGCCTAGAACTATTCAATTGTCAAGGATTTGTGCCAGACTCCTTGTGTGATGTCTACATTAGAAGTGCTTCAGAATTTTCCTCCGCAAAGGAAGGCCTTGTTGTCTTCTCTTGGGGTGGGTGATGATAGCTCTCCTTCCGTGATCAAATTTGAAACTCATGGAATCCATCCTTGCTTGCCTTACTATGTGTCTCTTCTGATTCATGTAGAGTGTCTCAACCACGCCATCAAACACATTGTGATTGATGAAGGCGCTGTCGCTTCCATGATGTCTTTGGCCTATTGGAAGGGATTAGGTTCTCCCACGTTGTTTGAATCTATGAACATGTTGATTGCATTTGATGTAATATGGTTTCAGCTGCATGGTATACTTCCTTCCCTAGAGGTCCAATTGGGGGCAAAGACTGTTGCGATTGAGGTTGAGGTGGTTGATGCGCCCCTCAACTACAATCGTTTGCTGGGTAGGAATTGGATATACAATATGCAAGCTGTAGCCTCTTCCCTATTTCCAGTGGTTTGTTTTCGTTTGGATGGGAAGATCGTTACTATTGATCAAAAATATTTCCAGAATCCGTGTTAAAAAGCATCATCGGGAGCTTCTATCGTGATTATCAATCATTCTCAGAAGAGAACTAAGAATGTGGGTGTGGGCATGTATCCTTCTCTCATGGAAACCATTAGTTGTCCTACGCCCGTCCTTATGATTGGGTCTAGTCTTGGTAAGGCTTCGACCTTGTTGAATTTAGTCTCCTTTCGTACCTCTCATATGGAGGATCCTTAGATTCTTCCTACACCGAGTACTTCGAGTAATAATTATATACGTGTTGTTTCCTACAACATTGGTGGTGTATCAAGCTAATATTTATCGTGTTGTAGAGGCTAGTCCTTCTTCTTCATAGACAGAGGAGGAGGACCCTTATGTGTTGCCTTCTTGGGCAGTAGAGTCATCTCACTCTCAAGACTGCCTTGATGATGCTTTTCTGTCGGATGAATCTATTCTTGAGGCTATGTCTAGGATAGAACAACATTGGGGAGAGTTGCACCATAGATTGTATTTCCTTCCTAATCTTGATTGGTTAGAGTGTGATGACTATAGGGCAATTCTAAGCGAGAAAGTTGGTAGGCCCATGGTCCCGTTAAGCTCTCCTAGTCAAATTGTTGAAGGGAACATGGCTAACTTGTCACCAACAATACCTATCAATATTTCTCGTGTTCCTGGTAAAATTGAGAACTTGTACATTGGGGTGGATTGTTCCCACGATGATATTAAAGAGTACACCAAATTGTTTAAGGAATTTCATGATGTTTTCGCTTGGTCATACGAGGAGATGTTGGGAATAGACCCTCGCATTGTCGAACACAAAATCAAAACCTATCTGGATGCTAAACCGGTTTGACAATGTTTGCGTGCCATGAATCTTAGGAAAGCGCCCACTATTAAATTAGATAAAGAGAATCTGCTCAAATCTGGTTTCATCTATCCTATTCCCTTGACGAAGTGGGTTTCAAATCCTGTTCCGGTGGATAAGAAGCAGGGAATGATACAAATATGCATTGATTTCCATGATTTAAATCGAGCCTATCCTAAAGACAATTTCCCTACACCATTTATTGATAAAATCTTGGATGAGTGTGCGGGAAGTGAGGTTTTCTCCTTTATGGATGGATTTTTTGGATATAATCAGATACAGATTAAACCTGAGGACCAACATAAGACTGCATTTATTTGTCCTTAGGGAAATTTTGCATATCGGAAGATGCCCTTTGGCCTTAAAAACCCTGGAGCTACGTTTTAACGGGCCATGACCTTTGCCTTTCATAATATTAAAAAGATTATTGAAGTGTATTTGGATGATCTAGCTGCTCACTCTCGTTTGAGAGTGCCTCATTCTTATCATTTGAGATTGGTTTTCAAAAGATGCTGTCATTATCAAATTCAGTTAAATCCTCATAAGTGCATATTTTGTGTGAAGGTTGGTCATTTACTGGGATTCATTGTAGGATTCATTGTGTCTAAGGAGGGCATTAGAGTCGATCCCTTGAAGGTTGAGGCAATACTTCAATTGTCTTCCCCACGTAACATTTGAAATCTTCAATGTTTATAAGGAATGGTGAACTTCTTGTGAAGGTTTGTGGTCAATTTTTCCAATTTGACCAAAGGCCTCATGCATTTGTTGAAGAAAGACACCCCTTTTTACTAGGATGAGTGGGCCCAAGAGTATTTCAATGCTCCAAAGAAATCCTTAGCATCGGCCCCCATGCTTAGTCCACCAGACTATAGCCGTGAATTTTTTATTTATGTGGTCGGGTCTCAAGAGACGATTGGTATGGTATTGGTTAAAGAGGAGAGGAGCTCCATGAGCATGTCATCTATTATCATAGCTGAAACCTTATTGACACAGAACTTCCTTATACCCATGTCGAGAAGCTATCATTAGCCACCATCCATGTGGTTCAATGTTTGAGGCATTATATCCTCCTTCGCCAAACTTTGGTCATAGCTCACATTAATCCATTTCAATTCGTCCTCACCAGAAGGATGATTGGGGGAAAGTATAATAAATGGATTGTGATATTGCAAGAGTTTGATCTCGAATTTGTTTTGGCAAAGTTGAAGAAATCATTAATTTTTGCTGAGCTCATATCGTATTTTCCAAATTTGGATGAAGGAGAAGTTCATGAGGATTATCTTGTTGATGAGAATATCTTTCTCATCTGAACCGCAGACCCTTGGTACAGGGATATTATTTTTTATTTTCAAACATTGAAGGTTCCTACTCACCTCTTGCGAGATGAGCGTCGACGACTACGTCACGTAGAGAAGAACTAGCTCATATTGGAGAATACTTTGTACCACCGTGGGGTTGATTCCATTTTATGTTGTTGCTTAACTCATGAGGAGGATGAGGTTGTGCTTAATGATTGCCACGGAGGGGCACATGGTGGTCATTTATTTGGGATTTATATAGCCCAAAAAATTCTGAGAGAGGGTTATTTTTAGTTGTCCATCTTTAAAGATTGCATTAATGCGGTCAAGAGGTGCCACCCTTGCCAGGTGTTTGCACAGAATATGCACTCGCGTCCTGCCCCTTTGCATCCCATGATCACTGTCGGTCCTTTCAACAAGTGGGGGGTTGATTTTATGGATTGTAACCCAGATTCGGCTAGGGGGAACCATCATATTATTGTGGCTGGTTATTACTTCACAAAATGGGTAGAGGCTATGCCCACTATCAAATCTGACGGTGAAACAACCGTGGATTTATTATTTAACTAGATTATCACCCAGTTCGGTATTCTGAGGGAGATCAAATCCGATGGTGAAACAACCACAAATTTCTTATTTAACTAGATTATCACCCAGTTTGGTATTCCAAGGGAGCTTGTCACTGACCATGACATGCACTTTTAGAACAAAATGATGGAAGAGTTGTCTTTGAAGTTAGGGTATAAGCAAGAGCATTCGTCTTCTTATTATCCTCAAGCGAATGGATAGGTTGAAGCAGTGAACAAGTCACTTAAGTCCATTATCCAATGAACCATCACAAAAAGCAAGACTAATTGGCATATCATGTTGTATCCTACTTTGTGGGCCTATAGAACCGTGATCAAGACTACCACCGGTTTTTCTCCCTATCATCTTGTGCATGGGGTGGAATCAGTATTACCATTTGAATGTGAATTCCCTTCTTTGAATCTAGCTGTGGAGCTTTTACCAGAGACTTTCACATTGGAAGAATGTCTGGTCCACTTGGAGCAGCTTTATGAGTAGCGTTGAGATGATTTAGTGGCTCTTGAAGTTAACAAGCATCGCGTTAAGGTTGAGTACGATAAGTCTGTCCATCCTAGGAGGTTTAGTGAAGGTGACTTGGTCCTTTTGTGGGATCAAGCTAAGGAACCCTTGTGGGAAGGAAAGTTTAACTCGATGTGGCATGGTCCTTACATGGTCAAGTGTGTCTTAGAGAAAGGATCCTATGAGTTGGTCGATTATGAAGGGGTGACCTTGGCGGAGCCTAGAAATGGGATCTATCTTAAGAAATGCTATGCATGATCTTCAGCCAAGGATGATTTTTTTTATATTATTGTACATTTTGCATAGGCCGTAGTTTGGTATTTTTATGGTGATCGGGTTTGTTGATTAGATTTCGTTTGTTATGGAAGATGTCAATGGAGTCTTCAGTTTACATAGGATTTGCTGATGGTGCTAGCCACCACACTCAAAACTCAACTTCAAATGCTTGGGTGATTTATACTCCTATGGGTCAAGTGTTGTCTTCAGGAGGCGTATGTTTACGGCCTTCATCAAACAATGTTGCTGAATATAGTGCCATGATTGAGTTATTGTGTCATGCCATTTCACATGGTGTCCTTTCTTTTGAGGTACGTCTTGATTCGCAGTTAGTGGTCTCACAACTTAATGGATTGTATCATGTTAGGGATTTGACATTGTTACGAAGATTCTTGCGTGTAAGATTGCTAGAACAAAAATTTGAGAGCATAACATACATTCACATTACAAGAAATTTTAATCAAGTTGCTGATTCATTGCTAACTATGTACTAGATTGGCATTTGTTTCACATATGGTAAAATAATTTCATGAACACATTTTACACATGTAAATAGAATAATAATCGATCATCATAAATATTTTTCATTAAGTCCAAAAAAAGGTGACATCATAATACATAAGTGTCATATACAAAATTGGGGCTTTTGAGCCGCCAAAATATACTACATGGTCATACAAAAATATACACCCAGGTCTCTAAGCTTGAGGTGGAAGAGGGTGATGATCATGGTAGCACACTACAACTCTAGCTAGACGATGAAATAACCAAACCCATGCCCGTGGTATTCCAACCATCTGGCATTGCATGGTCTCAGGCAAGTCCTCGACTTGCGCCATGGGAACCCTATGTGTCAAGTGAACGAAGTTTGTGTGGATGCTTTGGATCATCTGCTCCACATCCACACCAATGATCTCATCGTCTCTTCCCATCCATCGATGACGAGGAAAGCCATCTAGCCATTGTGGTCCCACATCTGCATGTACATGACAGAGTATCATTATATGTCATCACACCAAAAACATGTCTTTTGATTTCATATATCGGAAAACACAATTTTTTTTTTCAAAAAACAAAAGTGAGTTGGGATTCATTACCTATGTCTCCATATGCCACTCCTGGTGGTAGGGGCATATCCTGATCTCCACGGAAGTCGATCCCTACATAGGGATAGTCATCTATGGCAACGATCTATCTCCGTCACCAAAGAAAGAAGTCTGCTAGATAGGGGTTAGCCACCCTTCCCCCTCCTAGTATCCACATGAAATTGGCCCAACGTAGTTGAGCTAGATCCCTAACTCCATGTGGAGCAATGCCAACTCTAGGGCTTAGCACCGACACTCGCTCGAAAAGGAATGCACTCAGTATGCTGCCAAACCCAAAGTTCCATACCCTGCCCATCTTGCAGTCACTTAGATGTTGCTTCATGTTTCTCAGTAGTGAGGTACTCTATTCATGTATCGTAGGTTGCATGCACTCTACAACATAGAACATCATTGGCCTTGAGGCATGGTGGAGTGATGCTAAACCCGCGATCCTTCCCAATGCCAATAGTATGGATTTCAGCCCCGGGTTTTGGACTGAGTTTGTCGGGATTTGAATCCCAACCTTCTTTTTATTGGGAAGGAAATACACAGCTATGTACTCCTCTATAGTCAACCCACCTCCTGGCCCGTGGGATCAGAGGTTCACCACCTCCCCTCGATGGGACAAACCTGTGAGAAAGTATATGTCCTCAACCTCGATGCTGAGTTACATGTCATCTAACTGAAAGGTCTCACATTCTGGATCCCAGTAATCCACTAGCAGCTAGAGTAGCCTTGGCTTGGCTCTCAAGATTCCAAGGCGCAAAAACTTATACAACCCACAAGCCCTCAACGCTTGTTGAGCCATGAGATTAACCTGCACAACCTTTTCAACATCACCATGTTCTCTCTCTCTCTCCATTCTAGCACCATCCTATACAAACATTGCCAAGTGTCATGAGTGTTTTCCCTTTAAAATCATGTTTGCAGCCTTATACGTGCCTATTTGCAAAACAGCCGCGTATGTATGCGGGTATCGTGGTATTTTCCATGTATACCTAGCCCTATACGCGGAAAAAGACCTGATTTTTGCATGGCCTGAAACACACTATTTAAGATGGCTTAAATAAAAAAATTGACCATTAAATTTAAAAATTTATGCATGAAATTGAAAGAGGAGGGAATTAGTAATTACCTGGACCAAACATGGAGTGATTTCGCCGGACGATGCTCCTGGAATCAGCTCTTGAAGTTCTGGATACAAAAGCACGATGGTGGGTGAATTTTTAAAATGGTATGAAAGTATTTATTTTTTCACTATTTTATAGAAAATGTTTTGAAATTTTTACCCATTTCCTATAGTTTTTTACTATTTCTGACCATTTTGGACCATTTGGACTATGATGTTGTAGGAGCCCGTTTTGAGCGTGGTTTGATTGAGTATTCGATCCGTTCATGCCTATTACAGGTATCATGTCTAAACTGGAATATAGGTTAGGATTCCACATCCACCTACATTTTGCATGACCTTATGACCGTTTCATCTTAACCTTAGGTACGAACCCATTCCATGATGTCACATAACCTTCTTACTGTTGTTAGAAGTTGTGTTATGTGAATGGTATATATTTCCTATACATTGGTGCCCTAGTTAGATCCTCTTTTGCATTTGGTACCCATGCTGACATTTCTCCTTTAGCTTGTGGGAGACCCTTTTTAGTCCCGCCATGTCTTTGAGCAAGAGCTTCATACTCCTCTTGAAATTTATGCTGGCCATTGCCCCAGGACTTCCTTGTATGTATCAAGTTGTAATTGAATTTTCATGACTTTTTCTTACCTTCTTGAGCTTTATGCCATCTCCCCAACTTTGAATTATCAACCATATAGCCCGAGCTTGTCTCATGTCTAGCCAAGCAGAGCCTTTTTACATATCTTTTGCAGCTTGATCACCCCTTTTACCGGGAGGAGACCTTCCCCAAAGTGTTGTTATATTGCACATATTTCCTTGCATTGAGAATAGGAATGTTTCATTGCTTGAAACCAGTTTTCTTGTCCCCTTACACTCGCCTCCTCCTAGATTTTCACTATAAAGCACTTTTATTCATTTTCAATCTTTTCAAAATATCTGAAAAAATTCAAAAAACAAAAAATCCAGACAAGAAAAGATGTTATCTTTGGCAATAGTTGAGTCATGTCACCTTCGAACAGAGCATTGTATATCACATCTATTGGTTGGGTTATTAGTTTGACTTTAAGAGATGCACTCGTTACTTCGAGTTTATCTCCATTGATTGGTTAAGCTTACAGTCCCTGTGGAGCCTCTATTGATGCCTCCTATGTCACAAAGATGTCCCAGTTTGCATATCAAGTCCATGTTTCCTACCTTCAGTCACCATTTACCTTATGCTCTTGTTTGAAGGAAGTTGAAGCCTGAGTCTGCCATTCCTCAATTATATTGACTTTGCATGTCGACCATTCCTGATATTGTTACTGGTTTGTGCACATCTTGTTTGAGTTCTTCCAAATTATACATCATTGCTGAGTACCTCATGTTGGTTGATGGGGGGTGCCTTAATGCCCAACTTCCAGCTGATTCCATTCCATCGACTTCAGATCATTTATTCTGGAATAGGAGTCTAGAGTCATTTGATTTCCTTGAGACTTACAATCGTTAGTGGTAGGTTCTCTTTCCATTGAAAGTTTTGGGAATACATCAATGTCCCCTAATCGATGGATTCTTCCAAGTGTTCGACCTCAAAACATCTATTCACACTTGTTAGATTGCACTCTGTACCTTGATTCCCATTTTCATTATCAGTGGGTGATCTCGCGTCTGTTAACGATATACATCAATGACCGGTAATCAGATGATGGACTACTATGTTTGACCTCGACACATCTATTTTCATAGTAGGACATGTACTCATAGCGGTTTGTGTAGAAGACCTTCCAGTTTGGTGGCATTCCATGTATGCTACCTCCTTGATCGTGCCAGTGTTCATGAGATATCAGCTCTTGTGATTTGATTATAGTGTATATAAGATATCTTCATCCACTATGGAGATCTTGATCTATTGTATATCTTCAGATATTATGGAGATATTGATATATTGTATATCTTCATCCACTATGGAGATTCTGATCTATTGTATATTATACGTGGCGATGACCACACATATCACATTTTGTATATCATGCCTATTCATGGACATTGTACTCTTATGTGTCCAGGACTGTTATATGTATTTGTAGTCACATGCAGAGATTGGTTATTGTATTGTAATGATGAGTGGCTGGTTCTTCCACCTGGGTCTTCATTACTCCACTTCTGGGATGGATTTTATAATGTATTTCGGCCATCATGTACCCCTCTGACCTTACACATTAGGGGGCATCTGTTATATATTATTTTACCACACATGGTTGATCACATATTTATGGCCTTCCCTATCCCTCTGCAGACTCTTTATACCCCATGGACTTATATTATACTTTGATGTTCCAAGATAATCCATAAAAAACACCTGTTTATTGCTGTACGTGAATTTTAAACCCATACTCGCATGTACATGCGGCTTTTGACCTCAAACCCGTGTACATCGGGATGTGTGCATAAGTTCAAATATTTTTGGAGTTTTCCTCATAGGAGTCTAAAGATCCTGACTCTTGGCCTTCAATATTCCTTAAGATCGCTCGGATTCGACCCTCCATTACCCTTTTGGAGTGCTATATAAGGAACCCCTTGGATACATTGAAGAAGAAGGAATTGAAGAGAGAATAAACTATAGTCCATTGTTGCCTCAATTTGCTTATACTTGAGTATGCATCCCTTTATCCCTTTGGATCACTTTTTGTTCTTCCCAAGCTTGCCTTTGCTTGTGAGCTTGCTATCGAGAGATGGGGGATTGAGGTGGTGGAGGCCCAGGAAGAGGACTCGGTTTCTCCGGTTTGTAGACGTGTCGACAAAGGTTGTCACTATTATAACCTCTTATTTTATTAATAGAAATATATTTTCCTGTCTAATTATGGCATTTGAATATGAATATTGAATCCATGGATGTATTTAATTGCTTATACATTGTTGAAAATATATTCTAGATTAGGTCTAACACATTATTATAGAGCATTCTTGTCTTGTTTGTTGTTGTTGAGAGCAAATTGCTAATGCAAGCATAAATTGGAAAAACTCAATGGGGATCTACTTCAACCATCCAGAACAAGGTACGATTTAGTATCCCTTAGTATTAGATGTTTGGTTTCTCTTGCATATTGGGAAAGATTGATTTCTAGTGTCAAAGTTGTCTGTTGTGGTACACCCCAAGCCATAGGAAGTTTCTCTCTGTAACAATTTTCAATAGTTTTTCAATCAGTTTTATATCCAAAACAATGTTGTCCATATCCAGGACATGAAACTCAGATGTGTTGGCCTCATATCGAGACTCACTCTTTCCCATATTTATAATGAATACTTCATATGAGAGCTAAAACCAGACCAAACTAGCGAACTAAATTACTAAAAGAATTATTCCTTGATACTTTTCTCTACCCAATCGAAAAATTGATCCAATTTACACCATCCTGGGCCAAATCTGATTGAATTCCCACAACCCAACTGCAGATCAATGCACCAATTGGCTCATTAACATGGAAAACATATACACACATCCCTATGCATGGATTCATGTGAAACAATTCTCAATTTTTGTTTTTCCTCTATATTAGCGATTGTAATAAGTTGTTGGAGTTAAAGAGAAAGTTGGAATTAGGAGAAATGATGTATATCATGACAGGTATGGGTGGTTATATCGTAATTTACTATCCCAAGTCCAGATACTGGCTATCACCCTATGCATTTGGACCTCCAAATTAATCTTCTGGAAAACAGTTAGATATAGAAGTAGCAACAGAAGGAAGAACTTACAGCTAGAAGGAATAAATTATCTGATCTCTTTGATGACAATAGTGAAGAGATGATTGCAGTTTCCTGTGCACAATGTCACATGTTTGTGATGTTTTGTAAGGATTTTCCTTCATTCCCCAAGAAAGTACGTGCATCCAATCGACATCAATTTTTCATTTAAAAAGAATAGTATTATGCCACCCAGGAATATACTTAGATTGCTTGATTATGATCATGCCATTGTAAATGACACAAAGAAACAACAAATTAATATGTTTTGGAGCTATGTATATTTGAATATTATGTTGTTTTATGAAAAAAAGTTGTATAATTTTCTCCAATATATGAGATACCTTCTCCAAATCGAATTTCTAGCAGTTGTTGACACTATAAGAAAACTTCTATGGACTATTTATGAACAACCATCGCCTCGTTGGAGTAGCTTTCAATTCCACATCCAAGGAAAAAATTCATTGTTGATATGGTACTTTGGTTTCAAATTCAATTATAAATGTATCAATATTATACAATACTTCATAAGTGGGAAGGTCACATACCTCTTTCCCGACCCATCACATGATTTTGTAATCCAAGCACACTTTCGCATTGAAGCCTCATGCAATCATTTTTGCCAATTTTCCAATGCTTCACCTGAATCTGAAAAACACGAGCTAACAATCCTCTAACTCAACATACCATTTGTTGTTGGATTGATGTAATCATCTAATTGGGAAGAAATATTATAGATATTATCCAGCTCCCCCTCATGATATTCTCCTTGTACATGTTCCACGTATCGTTGTCCTTCCAATGGATCCAATGGTGCAACTAATATCATATCCAAATCCTCAAATGACAATATCCTCTTCTTGAAATTAATGATGGTATGGTTTTCAATAGCCCAGTCAATACCCAGGAGTGCTGGGTACATATTAGTGTCATCGACAATTTCTATAACCTCAAAATCTACATATGTACGTATCCCCTCCACTTTGATTGTGATCATTTATGCCCTCTTAATGGCCTGTTCATGAACATGTTGAACAATCCACACTATTTTATAGTGGAATTGGTGCTGCTCTGGATCCTTAGATCCATTCCCATTAAACACATGCAATTTCATATCATCCCCAACCATTCTATGCCTCTGGGGTGCTAACGAAATTGAACTTGTAGGACCACTACTAGGAACTTTATTATTTGATGTACCACTATTCTGACCATTACTACTATTCTAGTTGACTTTAAATCACTGTGACAAACTCTTAGGTCTTACCTCTATTTCTGGAGATGTACGTGGGGTCGTGGGTATGTCACAGCCTCGGGTCTGGTGTAGATTTGTAACTTCTTCTTCTTCTTCTGAAATAATATGGTATTCTTCTCCTTCATCGCAAGATTCCTCATCGAGCTATGGTACTAGTCCATTTTGGTCACACTACAACTCTCTCTCCTTGTCACAGTCCTTTTCCTATTGTTCGACCAAAATATCTTCCCTCTCCTCAAGAACCCACTCTCTTTTTCAGTCTCACTTACTTATCCCTAGATCATCTCATCTTATTCCACACATTCTCCCTAGAACTTCTTCAAGTTGATACCCATTCCCTCCATGTACAATTGCATTACTCGTCGGAGTTCATTCTCAAAATCCCTTTTTTCGCACAACAATATATTAATCCATAAATTCAAATATTTCAAGTACCTACCTCATGGGCCTTTAAATAAATTCCTTTCTACTTTATTGTATGATTTGATAGTGCTTACAACAAAATCAATGATATATCCTTCTAGGATTCTATTAACCCAATAGTCGACAACCTGTGATATCTTGTTATTCACACACTTCAGTCGTTGGATCAACTGTGGTCTATAGCTCTCAAGTTCACTGCCTTGGAAGTTCATCTTTTGGAATGTCAACCTTTATAGCCACTCATTCAACATAATATGAAAATTGCTGAAAAAAATTCATGCATATCAGAATAAACATAAGTACCCAACCAGTGTCTTCGAGTCAGACAAAGATCTCCATTTTCTTCTTGAGAAAACTCCTTTGTCTTCTAATCTAGCAAATCCTTGATATTAAGCTTCAATGGATGCCACATAAACATATCCCCTTCACATTGATCTCGATCCCAACAACATAACCATTTTTTGGCACAATCTTAACACAACAGATGTTCAAACAACATCATTCCAACAAAAACACAACATATCGACCCAAAATGGTTTTATCCCTTTCAGAAACACCTACAGAGAAGATAAAGTCTCACCTGAAGTACCTACGAGGACTGCAAGATATGGGTTTCTATAGTAAATAAGGGTAATGCCGCCATATAATACAAACAAAACTTCAACAACTCACCAACTATGACAGGTATCTTCAGATTGAACTCTTGACATTTAACCAAACTATGCCAACATAAATATTCATTCAATTATTATTTAACCCATTCATACATACATATTTATCCATTGTTGCATTAAAAATCAAGTAACAAATCACAAACAATGGACACCAGAGATTTAGCGTGGAAATACAAGACAAGAAAAACCATAAAAGCGCTCGTTATTATGAAAGCGCCGTAGTTCAAGAACTTCAGTCTGCGCACACATCCTGTATGTTGACCTTCATATTTTGCAGCTCTAATTCAACTTATACTTTGACAAAAAAATACATTCACCTCTCTTCGACAGAATACAAAAAGCTCATAGTTTTCCCAAAATTTGTCTAACCCCAAAATTCCTAGCATGTTACATATTTATAGGCTATGTTTGGCCTTTTTCCTCACACCCACTACTCGATCCCATAAATTGAAGTGGAATTCATAAAAACAAATAGTATTTCCTTAATTCTTGGTGAATTCTTTGGAGCTGACCTCTTTGCTTAACCACTTCATCGCAACCTCATCCACACTTCGACTACTTCTCAAAAATGGTACCCAAATTATTGTTAGAAAAACAAGATTGTAGAGCAATAACAATAAATAATAAACAAAATGAAAATATTAAAATACATTACAAGATAGACACAAATATAACATGGTTTACCCAATATGGACTACATCCACACAGAATCTTTGAGTCCTTTATTATTATACCATCCATTAAAATGAAGGGATACAACTTGCAGCAACCCTATCGCACTTCCTCTTCACTCTCTCACACAATCACATACATTGGTTTACAATGCTATAATACAATACACAACCGTATTACAATGCTTTCCTTTTATAGGGGAATTACCATGGGAAAATACCATGGGTCACCCAATACCATGGGTTCATAAATTGTTGGCCAACAAACATCCCAAAAAAATTATTTCAGGGTCTTCTCCCTCGAACCCCCGTTGGGGGACCATTGGATCCTGCACCCTCCTGCTGGGACGAGTGTACAGTAAAATTGGGGTACAAACATGGATTAAAAATAACATTTTTGAATCTGAAAGATCATGCTCCACAACCAACAATCTCCCACTTGGAGACTGATCACAACAAATTCACCACTACTGCACTTGCTGAACTATACTCTTAACCTTGGACTTGGAAATTTTCTCTTCTTCACCGTCATGCTTGAAGGCCAACTAAAACCTAGCAGGAACTCAATATCTCTCTAGTTACTACCTTTGTCCACATGCTTGCAAGATTTATTATAGTATGAATCTTTTACTATTTTAACAGTTCATCTTCTAGAAAAAATCTTATGAAATGGTACTTGAGATGTATATGTTTAGCATTAGAATGAAAGGATGATTTCTTTGCAAGATGAATGGCACTCTAGATGTCATTGTACAACCTACAAATCTCCTGCTTCTTACCCAATTCATCCATGACCCTCTGCAACCAAATCATCTCTTTACTAGCCTCTGTAACAACATACTATGCTTTCATTGTTGAAAGTGCAACAACCTTTTTCAGTTTCAAAATCCAACTTACTGCTATTCCACCTACAGTAAAAACATACCCTATGGTGCTCCTCCTACTATCTTTATCACCTTCCATATCTGCATCAACAAAATTCCGTTCCTTCTTCCAACTCAAATTAAATCTATGTTCAATTCGAGGTATGTGTGTGTGGTGCACCAACTTCCCTCCAACAATTATATGGGACCTAATCTATGAATAAATTCCCTCCCTCGGTAAGTAAGAGAACTAAAAGTTGAGAGAAAGGTGATAAAACAACATAAGATTCAAATCTTTAGAGCTTCAAAACGCATTTATTCAATGTTAGTTTGTGTCCTATATATATATATCATACCATAAATAACATAACAGATAATATCAAATTTGAGTGCAAAATCACAATGCCTGCAAATTATACCTCGATATAAAGAGATTTTCAATAGTTTTTCAATCGATTTTATGTCCAAAATGTTGTCGTCCATAGCCAGGACATGAAACTTGGATGTGCTAGCCTCATATCGAGACTCACTCTTTCCCATATTTCTAATGAATACTTCGTATGAGACCTAAAACCATACCAAACTAGTGGACTAAATGCCTAAAAGAATTATTCCTTGATACTTTTCTCCACCCAATCGAAAAATGGATCCAATTTACACCAGCCTGAGCCAAATCCGATTGAATTACCACAACACAGTTGCAGATCAATGCACAAATTGGATCATTAACATGGAAAACTGATACACACATCCCTCTGCATGGATTCATGTGGAACAATTCTCAATTTTTATTTTTCCTCTATACCAACGATCGTAATAAATTGTTGGAGTAAAAGAGAAAGTTGAAATTAGGAGAAATGATGTATAGCATGACAGGTATGGGTGGTGATATCATAATTTCATTTCCCAAGTCCATTTTGGCTATCATCCTATGCAATTGGACCTCCAAATGAATCTCCTAGAAAACAATTAGATATAGAAGTACCAACAGAAGGAAGAACTTACAACTAGAAGGAAGAACTTGTTTGATCTCTTTGATGACAATAGCGAAGAGATGATTGCAGTTGCATGTGCATAATGTCACATGTTTGTGATGTTTTATAAGGATTTTCCTTCATTCCATAACCAAGTACATGCATCTAATCAACCTCAATTTGGCATTTAAAAAGAATAATATTATGCCACCCAGGAAGATACTTAGTTTGCTTGATTATGATCATGCCACTGTAAATAACACAAATCAATAATGAATAAATGCATTTTGGAGCAATGCATATTTGAATATTATGTCGTTTTATGAAAAAACGTTGTATATTTTTCTCCAATATACGAGATACCTTCTCCAAATTGAATTTATAGCAGTCATCGACACCACGAGCAAACTGCTATGGACTATTTATGAACAACTACCCCCTCATTAGAGTAGCTTTCAATGCCACATTCATTGTTGATATGGTACTTTGGTCTCAAATTCACTTAGGAATGTATAAATATTAGACAATACTTTATAAGTGGGAAGGTCACGTACCTCTTTCTTGACCCATCACATGATTTTGTAATCCAAGCACACTTTCACATTGAAGCCTCATGCAATCGATTCTGCCAATTTTCCAATGCTTCACCTGTATCTGACAAACATGATATAACAATCCTCTAACTCAACATGCCATTTTTTGTTGGATTGATGTAATCATCTAATCGAGAAGAAATATTATAGATATTATCCAGCTCCCCCTCATGATATTCTCCTTGTACATGTTCCACGTATCGTTGTCCTTCCAGTGGATCCAATGGTGCAACTAATATCATATTTGAATCCTTGAATGACAATATCCTCTTCTTGAAATTAATGATGGTATGGGTTTCAATATCCCAGTCAATACTGAGGAGTGCTAGGTATAGATTATTGTCATCGACAATTTCTATAACCTCAAAATCTACATATGTATGTATCCCCTTCACTTTGACAGGGACTCTTTCCAGTTCTCCAAAAGTAGTCATTGGAATGGTGTGAATAACTAGAATAGTGGTAGAAGGTCCAGTGCCCCCATACATGGTTTTAAAACCATGTGCAAGGTTTTCCTAAGACCATGGGTTATTTAGGAGGCCTTGCACATGGTATTAAAACCATTTACAAGGCCCTCCTAAACCATGTACAATAAAACCATGGGTTGTTTAGGACAAGGCCAACATTTTTTTTTGCAGATAATTCAATTTTTTATTTTTTCTTTATTTTTTTAATTAATGGCCGACAAAATATATTTATTACTTTTTACTTTTTAGAATTAAAAAGTAACGTTACAACATCTACATCATAATCGGAAGCTAAAAAGTAACGTTACAACATCTCCCTCATACTCGACAAACGTTACAGCATCTCCATCATAATCGACAATATTATTTATAACCAACATTTACAAGAGGAACATTACATGGGGAACATTACAAGACCTCCCCCATACTGGGTTGTAGGTGCATGATAGAGCCTAGGATTTGGATCTATGTTGGTTCATTATTCAAACCAAATTCAAATATAAATGAGATTATGATTATACACATATGCACCCCATAAACATTTTCAACAAGAAATGGTTACACTAATTTATACTAAATTTTAATCGTCAGATACATAATCTTTTTCAACAAGATATCTTAGTGAAAATATCTTTGAAATGGAATAACTGAAACACAACAACAACAAGGTACCAACGTTCCAATTAAATGGCCAAGTGCTGGTGAAGATTGGGAATATGTTTAAAGTTTGTCACAGCCATCAAGGATCTATCACAAGCTCACCAGAAGATTTCCAATCAAGAGAAGTCCATTGGATTCCACCCTACCGTACTAAGGTAGTGTTATTCCCCTGGGATCCCTGGGATGCAATTACGCTCATGAATCAAAATCTAGCAAGAACTTCGGTACACTTGTTACTGTTATGGGGCTCCTAACCACTCTCGTGCTGAAGTGAACTGCACCCTCCAACATTCACCTTAAAGTGCGATAGAGTCCTTGCCATCCAGGGTAAAAGAGACGAGTGCCTCTTTATCACTTTTTGAAAACACTTCATGCGTCCATGCATTAATTTTTGAGTTATTTTAATTTCTTATTCACCCACCCAGTATCAGTTATCTATGATTTTCAAATAAGATTTTTAATTTGTTTTCTTTTAACTTAGTTTTTAATTTAGTTGAATTTCCATGATTTACTGATTTGCAACTTGTAATTTTGCTCACTTTTCATTATTCACAATTTCATAATTAAAATTAATTAATTTGAGATTTTACACAAAAATGAACTAAAATCCATTTATATTTTTAGAAATACTCTTATCCCCCCCTTAATAATTTAATTTAATGGTTTTATTTATTATTTATTTATTTATATTAATTGTCATGTTCTCATTGAAACTGGGATACCAAGGGCTCCATGTTCTTATTTAAGTTAGTTCGATCTACCCTATGGAGAAACTAGCGGTTCCTAAAGAATAGGACCATGTTCTTATTGTGTGTCCATAAGTAAGTTCCTCGTGAGGGACTAAATCCATGACCTACCCTCATAACAACATGCATCTAACGAGTAAGAGCCTATCTTCCTTTTTCTTAACTCGTCAGATGGAAAATTCTTGTCCTACGTCATATCTCAATTCAACCCCATTACATGATGTGGTCCGATTAGCAATCACAATCCAACATGTGCACATTAAACATCACACACATCAAATATTTTAAAGAAAATTTATACTATATCGTATATATACCAGATTAAAATCACTTTCCATTGATACCTGACTTAGTCCAGAGTCTATGCGGTATCGACGCCATCATTGCATCACATGTACTTTTCTTTTCTGTCACACTCGACGACCCATCAAATTTTATGCGATTCAAAACACAAGCATATGTGTTTCATAATTTCACATTATTCATAAATATTCAATTATCATTGAGAAAATATCAATGAAACACTCGATCAACATCGAAACCATCCGAAGAACACAACTGATCATCATCATAATATGGTATAACAATAGATAACTTTCAAACAAATTTTTGTAATAGTCAAAGTACCTGTTCCACACATGGTTGTGCCATTCGAAGTGAAATCCCTCAATTAATAACACGGCGTATAAAAATTTAGGTATGAATCCACACATAAATAGGTCATTCACAAACTAATTCCCTCAAATAATATTGCCGTAATCAGTGTCAAAATCAAATGTTCAAATGGGGTACTAGACACTAGCGATCAATTAAGTAGACCCTCCACCTATTATAAGTGAATACACACTAGATATATCCATAAAAACAAATTAACCACCTATCACAAGTCGTCATGGGCATCACACACATTAAAATAAATCCATACCAACCATTAATGAAGTATATGCACCACATATTATTGGCGAGACACACTAGCATCCACTAGAACAAATAAACCACTCATCATAGGTTCTCTTTGGGAATCACACCCACTAAAAATAAATCCATACAAACCATCATTGAAGTATATCTACCACCTATGACCTGTGAAAACAGACTGGAATCCAATGGAACAAATCAAACACCTATCACATGTCCTCTTGGGAATCACACCTACTAAAAATAAATCCATAGCCATTGGAAAAGTATACCGCCTATCACATGTGAAACATACCTCATCAAAAAAACAACAAAGGGTTTCAACTCATCAAACCCTTCATGGGTGTAAGTTCTCATCTCAAGCACACTAGGGTTTCACAACCCAAAACCACTCCTAGGTTTGAAGTATCTATCTTTCAAATTAGTATGATGGAAACCATAATCCAATCACCTCTAAAACCATGTTGAATTTTTAAAAATATATCGTTTTTAATGCAAATTCATAAATTTCACCTATTTACTTTAGCTTCCTAGACCAATTTCTACTGAACTTTCAGCCTTACGGATTGATCTAAAATATTAATTTATAGCAACAATATTTCACTTTTTTACAAACCAATTCACAAGTTAGTCCAAGGAAATAAATATTGAGTAAGTGTAATTATAATACCACAAAGCTACAACTCTTACATCACAATTTTCAATTATGTAATGACATGTAATATCTTATTATATTATATTATAAAATCAACACATATTTTCATATATCTTCTAGATACGTGTTAATCACTTAACTAGTTCAATTCTATGTTATGTCAAATAAACATGCATAACCAAGGCCAAAACATACTAAATCATGAAAATAATATTTGTTGAAAATCAAATATTCATAGACATAAAATTTGTCCAGTTGGAGATTTTCATATATATTGTTATGAACCAAATTTGTCCTTAAATTATCATAAGAGACAATAGTACACACCATATACACCAATGTAAACATGGAGCATGATTCTAATATAGATAATAGAGATGATTTATACATTAACTCCTTAAAGAATAGGAGAACCTCCTCAAAAAACCCCAAGACATTCATATATTCAATTCACATGTCCCTTCAACAATGACTACAATACCTCTATATATACCTATTCACTCATTGCACATGAGGCCCCTTCATTTGGATGAAAACTATTTAATATACATTTACTTATTTAAATATATATTTAACCCCATTTATGCCACCCTTGGGGTCATATCATATACATTTAACCTCATATGTGCCCCCCCTTGGGTCATATAATACCCTCCTTCAAAAACATTTGTCCTCAAATCTTTGCAATTAATGACTTTACATGTGATGAAATCAACCAGTAAGATTCCTTATATTCATGTTTCCATTGATGATGATCTATCTATATAAATTCAATTATTTTTTATCTTAATCCCTTAGTATTTAGTTGTTCCATAATTTTGCTTCCTTGTGTTGTGATTCTAATTTCTCCAATTTGTTGTAGTTTTTGCTCTCTGGTGATTACTAGTTTTTTGATTCCCCATTCCATGAATATTATTGAGTATCCCTTCTTCTTCCTTGATAGTGTTGTTGAATATCATCTTGTCTTTATTGGAACCATTAGATGGTTTCACATCTAATGGTTTTTATTGTTTTTGCACACCCATATCATCAATATTCTTTTTATAGATAATGTCATCCTCTATAAGTTGTGCTTGAAATTTGAATCTCTCCTTTGAAATAATACCCCTTGTATTTGACATGTACATCTTCAATATGGGGTTCAAATTATTTAAGTGTTTTTTTGGTGTCCTTCTAGAATATTGTCTCCCTTCTCCCTTTTACGTTGCAATGCAATTCCATCCATCAATTTATTATGTCCTTCAATTATGGATTGCATTTTGGTTTTTATGTCATTTTCATTTATATATTTTTCAATATTATTTAAAATTTCCTCTTCAATTATTTTGGAATTTTCTTAATCCAAGTTCCTTACTTTTTCTTGTTTTTACCATGCTTCCTTTATTCTTTTAATCTCTTGAGCTCATCAAATACTTTTTTATTACAGTTTCTTAATATGCGTATTTCTTCATCGTCCATTTTCAATTCTTCCTTGGACTCATCATTTTCCCATTTTCCTTTGATATTATTTTATTTATTCAATTCATCATCCTCCTTACTAATTGCATCATTAAGGAATTGTATCTTTTTAATGTCCCCACTTGGTATTTTGGAGAAAAGTACAAATTGGGCAACTTCAAGCTTAACTAGTCATGACTCTAGAGGGTTCCAACTTTCACCAAATGGTCCTGAATTTGAAAGGAAATGGTATGGTGAGTAATAAAAAATTACCAAGGTGGTTTATGGACACTTTTTATCTGAATTTATACCTCTGCAACCTTCTTTGGAGTTAAGGAGAAACAATGCAAATTTACTAGGAAAATGTGGTCGATTAGTCCTTCTTGGTTTTGTTGATTTTTGTACCTAGGCAGATGTTCCCTAGGTGACTTTAATTTTTGCCTAAAGTCACTTTAAGAGGGAAACAGGTGACCCTCACATTAAAAGTCACTTAATGAGACTTTATAACAATAAAGTCACTTTTTGATAAATTTAAGTGAGTGAGTGATTTTATTTATGAGAAATAAATAAAAGTGATTTTCACTCTCAATCAATCTCGTCCATTGATTTGATTCTTTCTCCACCATTGGATTAAGAAACTCACTTAGGGTAAACAAAAAGCATGAGGGAGGCAAAAGGGCATTTCACTTGTTCATTTTTCAGGAGAAGAGAAGAGCTGAAGGAGAGAGGTCGAGTTTGCTTGAAGAGGGCACGATTTTCCAGGTTTGACTGCTGAAGAGATTTCAGTGAGCAAGGAGGTCGAGACTGCTTTATTATTTTGCTAGCACGGTTCCCAAGAAAGAGTACGGCCTGTGTATTTTTTTGCTGTACGGCTGCTTCATTTATTGGCACGAAAATCGAGGAGTACGGCCTGTACGGTCTGCTGTACGGTGCATTAAATTTCTGCACGAATTTCGAGGAGTGTACGATCTGGTTTTCCTGCTGCACCGTGCATTTATTTCTTGCACAGAATTCGAGGAAGGTACGGCTGAGTTAATGCTGGACGGTCTGCTGAGAAATTGCACAGAAATCGAGGGAGTGTACGGCCTGCTGGTGCTGTACGGACTGTGGCTCGATTCCCAAGAAACAGTACGGTCTGATACTGCTGGTTTGACACAGAAAACGAAAAAGGGTGTTGGCTGTTTTGCTGAGCATTATTTTTCCAGACTTTGTGAAGAAGTTTGCCGGTGGAGATAAGTTGTTTTTTCCACTATTTTTCTGTCCTGTACATTGCTGAAGAAATAAATAAAAATCTCTCCTCTCTGACTGGTTTTCCCCGTGGGGGTTTTTCCAGGGCTGATTAGCCAAAAATCTCTGAGTAAATTTTTATGGTGTGCATGCATTTGTTTTCAGCCTGTTAGTAATTTTTACTGTGTGTTTAAAATTGTTCGGCAAAATTTTAAGTAACTTCAAGCCTATGCAAAATCGGCTGAAGTGAAAAACACAAATTGTTCATTTAAACCAGCAAGCAGTAAATCTCAGTTTTTCAACATGGTATCAGAGCAAAGGGGGCAGAAACAGTGATTTTTGCAGACACACAAAAATTTGCAGCATTCAGAAATTTTTGTTATTTTACTTCTGTTAGTGAACAACACTTTGTTGAGTTGTTGTTGGGATGGCTACAGGACTTAGATTGGAGGATAGGCTGGATGGGACAGGGAATTTTGTGCCGTGGAAGGCTAGGATTCTGCTGTTACTTGAAGAGAATGAGTTGTGGCCAGAGATAGTGAGGAACACTACTACAAACCCCATTGTCATTCCTGCATCTACGGATGCGGCAGCCCTTACAGCCTTCAATAAGAAGGACTGCAAAGCCAGAAGAATTATTCTTGATGCCGTGAAAGACCATATTATCCCTCATATTTCAGGAAAGGACAAGGCACATGAGATGTGGACAGCCTTGACCAGTCTGTATGAGAGTTCTAATGAGAACCAGAAAATGGTTCTCAGAGAAAAACTCAAGAGTATCAGGATGAATGGAGGAGAGGGAGTTATAGCTTACCTTACTAGGATTTCTGCAGTTCGGGATGAACTTGCAGCAGTTGGGTAGAAGGTTTCCCCTACAGAGCTTGTGCGGACAGTGGTGAATGGGGCTTCAAAGTCCTGGAGTGCTTTTGTGCAGGCTATAGTGGGCAGGGAGAACTTACCTGATTGGGAGAGGTTATGGGATGAATTTGTACAGGAGGAGACCAGGAGAGGTCTTGTACAGGGTAGTACTTCTCAGAGAGGAGCTGATGATGAGGATGTGGCTTTG
>LPNX010050711.1:535146-585390 GCA_001517045.1 Pseudotsuga menziesii
AGGTATGACAGGAGCCTGGGAATATTTTCCTTGGGTAGGGAAAGTATGCAGCTGATATTCTGAGGAGATTCCAGATGGAGGACTGCAGGCCTATGTCTACACTTATGATTACCAACTGGAAGCAACTCCATGCTTCCGAGGGCAAGTTGGTAGATCATACACTATATCGCCATCTGATCGGTTCATTGATGTATCTGGTTAACACCAGACCAGATCTGTGCTTTGCGGTGAACACTCTTAGCTAGTTCATGGTTGAGCCTAGGAGTGTGCACTGGACAGCTGCAAAGCACGTTTTGAGATACCTTGCAGGGACAGTGGACTTTGGTCTGGATTACAGGGGTTCAGATGGAGTTGGCTTGGTTGGGTATACGGATTCAGACTGGGCAGGTTGCATGCGGGATCGGAAGAGCACTTCCGGTTGTTGTTTCAGTTTGGGCTCGGCAGCAGTGTCGTGGTTCATCCGGAAACAGAGATCCGTTGCATTGAGTACTGCTGAGGCTGAGTACATAGCAGCCAGTCAGGCTACTTGTGAAGCACTGTGGCTTCGCAAGCTTTTGGTATATTTGTTTGATCAGGAGCTTAGGCCTACGGCGATCTACTGCGACAATCAGAGTTGCATTCATCTCTCTGAGAATCTAGTGTTCCATGACAGGTCCAAGCACATAGAGATCAGATACCATTTCATCCGAGATTATGTTCAGAGAGGAGCAGTTGAGCTTCGACATATTTCCACTGATGAGCAGGTAGCTGACATCTTGACAAAGTATTTGGGGAGGGGCAAGTTCGTCTTCTTCAGAGACAAGTTGGGAGTGGTACGGAACACCTTCCTCGGTAAGAGGGAGTGTTGATTTTTGTACCTAGGCAGATGTTCCCTAGGTGACTTTAATTTTTGCCTAAAGTCACTTTAAGAGGGAAACAGGTGACCCTCACATGAAAAGTCACTTAATGAGACTTTATAACAATAAAGTCACTTTTTGATAAATTTAAGTGAGTGAGTGATTTTATTTATGAGAAATAAATAAAAGTGATTTTCACTCTCAATCAATCTCGTCCATTGATTTGATTCTTTCTCCACCATTGGATTAAGAAACTCACTTAGGGTAAACAAAAAGCATGAGGGAGGCAAAAGGGCATTTCACTTGTTCATTTTTCAGGAGAAGAGAAGAGCTGAAGGAGAGAGGTCGAGTTTGCTTGAAGAGGGCACGATTTTCCAGGTTTGACTGCTGAAGAGATTTCAGTGAGCAAGGAGGTCGAGACTGCTTTATTATTTTGCTGGCACGGTTCCCAAGAAAGAGTACGGCCTGTGTATTTTTCTGCTGTACGGCTGCTTCATTTATTGGCACGAAAATCAAGGAGTACAGCCTGTACGGTGCATTAAATTTCTGCACAAATTTCGAGGAGTGTACAGTCTGGTTTTCCTGCTGTACGGTGCATTTATTTCTTGCACAGAATTCAAGGAAGGTACGGCTGAGTTAATGCTGTACGGTCTGCTGATAAATTGCACAGAAATCGAGGGAGTGTACTGCCTGCTGGTGCTGTACGGACTGTGGCTCGATTCCCAAGAAACAGTACGGTCTGATACTGCTGGTTTGACACAGAAAACGGAAAAGGGTGTTGGCTGTTTTGCTGACCATTATTTTTCCAGACTTTGTGAAGAAGTTTTCCAGTGGAGATAAGTTGTTTTTTCCACTATTTTTCTGTCCTGTACATTGCTGAAGAAATAAATAAAAATCTCTCCTCTCTGACTGGTTTTCCCCGTGGGGGTTTTTCCAGGGCTGATTAGCCAAAAATCTTTGAGTAAATTTTTATGGTGTGCATGCATTTGTTTTCAGCCTGTTAGTAATTTTTACTGTGTGTTTAAAATTGTTCGGCAAAATTTTAAGTAACTTCAAGCCTATGCAAAACCGGCTGAAGTGAAAAACACAAATTGTTCATTTAAACCAGCAAGCAGTAAATCTCAGTTTTTCAACAGGTTTGGTTCCAAACACCACCAAAAATTTAAAGAATTATTATGGAGGAATAATATGGGATGTAAAACATACTAATATACCTCAAACACTCAATGGTAGAATCATAAATTCATTTTTACATGTTACTCAAGTTTGCACAACTTTGGCCAATTTCTAACTTTATACTAGTGAAACCCAAGTTGAACCAAATGCACCCAAATGACTTCAAATTATGTATGGAAGAGATTGATGGGTTTTAGGGAATAATAATGCATAATATTAATTCTCATACACTTTCCAATTGATTCTGAAACTTTTTTTTTCCATAGGGAAATAAGGACAAAAACACTAGGAAACCAATGTTAAAACCCCCAAGGGTAGATGACACTTTTGGCTCTCCAAATGAAGTACGAACCTCACAAATTTGAGAACAGAGTCTGGGTATGAATATAAGACATTAGGGTCTTTAATTAATCATGGGTATTATTTATTCAAACAGGTAATAAAGTACACCATTCATATGATAACTTTCAATAAAATTGCTTAGGGGGGAATGTCATCACTAGCTCCATTTTAACTCATAAAAGTACATGAAATAGTTCAGAACATGACATGATGAATGGAGAAAATATATAAAATATAAATTTATTCCTCAACAAAATTTAACATCAGAGAAATTCCTTAATACATATCATATATATAACTCCTTTGAAATGGAATCCAAACACATGAAAACTGGTCATGTGAACTCATGGGAATGCAAGCCTTACACACATGGATTTATGATATTTCGAATGAAAGAGAATATGTAGATAAGAGGATATATCCATTCATTGTATATTTATTCTTCATAATCACCAAACTCATATAAATGTCCTCATACAAACTGGTTATGCACCTCTTTCCGAAATGGAAGCCAAATACATGAGAACTAGTCATTCAAGAGCATGGGAATGCAAACCTTTCATACATGTATTTATGATATTTAGAATTACATATAATATTTACATGATATTACAGATACATACATCATATTTCATATCTTGGGCACCAAATATACCTATCAAAGCACAATCACCACTCCAACAAGTGTTCCATCAACATGAGAGTGTGGGGGAATGAAGAAGAAGGAATGAGAGAATAGGGAAATAGATGAGAATTTGAATGTATGGTACTTAAAAATACAAATAAAAATCCTTCATTAATATCCAATGAGAGGTCTGAATGGCCTCTCCATCAACCAACTTAGAAAGGAATCCAACTCCCTCAAAATTGGTTCACAAGCAGGGAGAGTGAACACTCACCGTGCAATAACAAGCAAAATCTCTCCAAAATTCCAAAGGTCAATTAAAAAATGATCAAAATACATTCTCATTCCTCATTAAATCCATTTATTAACTTCATGAGGCCTCCTAAGGTCTATTTTCCCTCCATGGGATTCCCCCAACTCATCTTTGTGGTTTAGTAACTCTCATGACACTTGACTTCCTCTTCATGCTCCAATTCTTTCCCCAATTCTAATGGATACCTATAAATCCCAAATTAAACCTCTCGGTGGATAATTTTATCCTTTTCATGTCATATTTGTCATATGTTTGCAATATGGTTTCAATTTGTCATAGTTGTCATAGAATCTTTCATAATTTGTTGTCATAGAGTGCATGGAATCTCCTTCCAAGTGGCACACCTTGTGTTCTTGTCTCTTAATATTCCATGGGAGTTAATATTATTTACCTATTCAATATCCTTGGACATTATATGATATTTAACACCACATCACCCTCCAATAATGTTACATTACCCATGTGTTCGAATTTGGATGAAGCTCATGCCAAGTGTGTGGGGAATATAGTCTTCCAAAGGCTCCACAAGATTCCAAGTGTCTTAATGAAACCATGCCACCTTATTTTCTTATAATTTATAATTTATGTGACCCATTTAAATGTGAATATGGTATACAAAAGTCCTTTTGGGTCCCATAGCCCCTTATTGCAAAATTTAAGTCTCCATCTCAACCTAGGGAACTATTAGGTTGGTGGAACACTATTTGCAAGTAGTCTTATTTGGAAATGATTTAATTGGGGACATTAAAATCCTCCCCACTCAATATTTCTCATCCTCAAGGAATTTCAAACATGGATTTTGAATATTCTTCTTTTCTTCCAAAACTATTCTTCAAATATTGAATATTTGGATCTTCAAGTAAAGATATGTGGATCTTTGAATATGGATATATCCTGTGACATCACCACTAACACAAAAAGGATTAATAAAATATATCAAAACAAAATTTGACAAATAATATTTACCTCCATCTTTTGAAAACCTTTTCTGAACTTTCAACCCATTTTGCTTCTGTATAATTCTTTGAAGTTGGTACTGAGTTGTCAAACTTGAATTTCCAAGATTCCAAGAAATTTTCAAATATGAACCACCATTCTTTTTGCTGCTCTACTCTGATTACAATCACCTTCTCTAGTGTTGACTCAATATCCCCTACCGCTTGTTGCCCCCAAAATTGAAACCAAGCAATACCCAGATCCCATTGCTTGTATTGCACCCTTCCAAACATCATGAGTACAAAATATAGATCATTAAACTACATAAATACATCATACAATTGTACATCAATAAGGTACCTCATCAAAGCATCACGACAATGCTTGTACATCCAAGTAAGTATATCATCATGTGGCCCATACACACAAGCATCAAGTATTATATCAAATCTGCTCCAATCACATCGATGAGGATCCCATGTGCTGTAATGATGCTCCAAAAGAATGTAAGATGCATCAAAATAATAATCATCCATGTTTTCTTTCATCCAAGAAGTGAATGAAGAACCTCCACCAAAATCTGAACCAAATAAGGAGCAAAGAAAACATGAAGACTTCAAGTGGCTCAAAGAAGTCTCATCAATACACCCATGAATATGTATATCATCATAATGTAACAAATGATCCTGCTGAAAATGTAAATAAGATATCACTCTAGTCATGTCATCATCAAAAGGAGAGATAGGAATCCCATACTCCTCATGTGGAACCATAAAAAAGAATCCTTTCACCCATACTTCGTTAGGATGAATGTTGCAAAATGTGGAAGTGTAGTATGTATGAGAAAGAACCAACTCACCCAAAGGATTAGAAAGTGAAAAATTTTCATCATGTGAAGGATCCATAGGGGTATGAACATGCATCTCCCTCAAAAGTGTGACATTTTATTCATATATTGGTTCCAAGGTAGTGGAATCATGCACTTATTCAAAAAGTGTGTAACAATTATTAAGAGGAAACTCAAGTTCCTCTTCCACCACAACAAGTGATTGGATCTCATAATGCTCATCTTAAAACACATAAAGAACCTACAATTTTCCATGTTTCTAATGATCCCTTATTTCATGATAACCCTCCAAGCAATCTACCACATGACAATATGAAACATAGGAGGAAGACCACGTATCTTGCAACCTCTCAATAAGTTGCTCATTTTGAATTTTGATCTTATGAATATCCTCATTATTATTCAATTATGCTTCATGTAACCATTAATTAATATAAACCAAATTGTTTCTATAAAAAATCAAAGACATGACATTACCTTCTATGTTGCACGTTTCTCTTTGAATCTTCTCCATGTCTTCAAGGAAGGATGGATCCTCCATTGAAGAAAATTTCCAACAAAAAATTGACACCAATGATCTAGTGTCATTGAGTATGCTAAGAGCCTCATGGATATTCCCTTCACTCATATTCAAATACCATTCAATGAAGGATGGTTCAGGGGAGCGAGCCTCCTCTTCTTCTTTCTTCTTGATTTGATCAACTTCTTGAAGCTAGAGTGGTGACGGGGAAGTTAATATTGGTTCTTCATTATCTGCCACAAGGTATTCATCTTCATGCTTATTATAATTTTGTATTGCAAAAAAAATTTAAAATATGATCTCTATGTCACCAACATAGAGTTGTGAGTACCCATATGTAGGTTCTCCTTCATAGTTCAATGACCCATTAGTAGATTATTTTTTATTTGCACAACCTCCATTAGTAAGGATTGTCTGCTTTTCTTCACCTCCCTCTTCATGTTATTCTTTGAAATCACCTCAAGGTGATTGATGCTCCACTTCATGAATCTCCACCTCTTCCTTTAATGGTGTATCTAAGCTCTTTTCATATCCTTAATTTTTCTTTAATGAGTACACATATGCACTAATAGGCCTATATCCAAACACCCACTCAAAAAATTATTAAAAAATAATGGTCTTATGTGTCTCTCCATGATGGGAACTAATACTACCCCTGTTACCAGCTTACCCCTAAGTTGGTTAGCCACCAATTCGAACCCTTGCATAACCTACTTGGTCATATCATCAAAATATGACTTCACTAGTTTCTTAAATTCATCCCTATAATCCATAAATTCAATAGGTTTCAATACCATGCTATGATACCATTGTAATGTCCCTACTTGGAGTTTTGGAGAAAAGTACAAATTGGGCAAATTCAAGCTTAACTAGTCATGACTCTAGAGAGTTCCAACTTTCACCAAATGGTCCCTAATTTTAAAGGAAATGGTATGGTGAGTATTAAAACATAAAAATTTGGTTTATGGACACTTTTTATCTAAATTTATACCTATGCAACCTTATTTGGGGTTAAGGAGAAACAATGCAAATTTACTAGGAAAATGTGATCGACTAGTCCTTCTTGGATTGTTTCCAAAAACCACCAAAAATTTAAAAAATTATTATGGAGGGATAATATGGGATGTAAAAAATAATAAAATACCTCATACTCTAAATGGTAGAATCAGAAATTCATTTTTACATGTTACTCAAGTTTGCACAACTTTGGCCAATTTCTAGCTTTAGATTAGTGAAACCCAAGTTGACCCAAATGCACCCAAATGACTTCAAATTATGTATGGAAGAGATTGATGGGTATTATTACATAATAATGCATAATATTAATTGTCATACACTTTCCAATTGATTATGAAACTTGTTTTTTTCCATAGGTAAACAGGGACAAAAACACTAGGAAATCGATGTTAAAACCCCCAAGGGTAGATGACACTTTTGGCTCTCCAAATGCTGTACAAAACTCCAAAATTTGAGAACAGAGTATGGGTATGAATATAATACATAAGTTTCTGTAATTAATCATGGGTATTAGTTCTTTAAACTGGTTATAAAGTACAACATTCGTATGATAATTTTCAGTAAAATTGCTTAGGGGGAAATGGCATTGCTATCTCCATTTTAACTCATAAAAGTACATGAAATAGTTCAGAAAATGACATGATGAGTGGATAAAATATATGAAATATAAATATATTCCTCAACAAAATTTAACATCATATAAATTCCTTAATACATATCTTATATATAACTCTTTCGAAATCGAATCCAAACACATGAAAACTAGTCATTTGAACTCATGGGAATGCAATCCTTTCACACATGGATTTATGATATTTAAACTTACAGAGGATATGGAAATAAGAGTATATATCCATGCATCATATATTTATTCCCTATCATCATCAAACTCATATAAATGTTCTCATACAAACCTGTTATGCAACTCTTTCCGAAATGGAAGCCAAATACATGAAAACTAGTCATTCAAGAGCATTGGAATGCAAGCTTTTCATACATCAATTTATAATATTTAGAATTAAATAGAATATGTACATGATATTACAGATACATACATCATATTTCATAGCTTGGGCACCAAATATACTCATCAAAGAGCAATCACCTTTCCAACAAGTGTGCCCTCAACACGAGAGTGTGGGGGAGTGGAGAAGAATGAATGAGAGAATAGGGGAATATATGAGAATTATCCTATATGGTAATTCAATAAAAAAATAAAAATCCTTCATTAATATCCAATGAGAGGTCTGAATGGTCTCTCCATCAACCAACTTGGAAAGGAATCCAACTCCCTCAAAATTGGTTCACAAGCAGGGAGAGTGAACACTCACCGTGCAATGGACAAGCAAAAGCTCTCCAAAATTCCAAAGTCCAATTAAAAAATGATAAAAATCCATTATAATTCCTCATGAAATCATTTTATTAACTTCATGATGCCTCCTAAAGTCAAATTTCCCTCCACAGGATTCCTCCAACTCATCTTAGTGGTTTAGTAACTCTCATGACACTTGTCTTCCTCTTCATGCTCGAATTCTTCCCCAATTCTAATGGATTCCTATAAATCCAAAATTTGAACTCTTGGTGGATAATTTTATCCCTTTCATGTCATATTTTTCGTATGTCTGCAATCAGGTCTGTTTGTTTCATACTTGTCATAGAATCTTTCATCATTTATTGTCATAGAGTGCATGGAATCACCTTCCAAGTGTCACACCTTGTCTTCTAGTCTCTTCCTCTTTAATGGGAGTTACTCTCATTTATCTATTCAAATTCCTTGAATAATTATATGATATTTGACACCACATCACCCTCCAATAACGTTACATTACCCATGTTTTCAAATTTGGATGAAGATCATACCAAGTGTGTGGGGAATCTAGTCATCCAAAGTCTCCACAATATTCCAAGTGTCTTCATGAACTCATGCCACATTATTTTATCATAATTTATCATTTATGTGACCCATTTAAATGTGAATATTATAAAATAAATTCCTTTTGGTTCCCATAGCCCGTTATTACAAAAATTATTTCTCCATTTCAACTTAGGGAACTATTAGGTTGGTGGAGCACTATTTGCAAGTAGTCTTATTTGAAAATTATTTAATTGGGGACATGAAAATATTGGAAGAATCCTCATATTTATACTTGAGTTCTTATTTTTATGATTTTAATTCATCTTAAATTTTATTCATTTTTTAGTCCTTGATACATATTTTTGAGAAATGTTCCTCAATTACTCAACATGTAGCATTATTTTAATATTTTAATCAATAGTCATCCACCACTCCCAATCTTCATAATAAAAGTGAATATTTGCACAAAAAGGATTATTTAAATTTCCCTTTATCCTCTTCAACCATTCCATAGGATTCATTTCATCTTTGTCTTCATTTCCACTAAACTTAGGTATTACCTATTTCACCATTTTTCTTAACTGAGGTCTTTTATAACCTTGATTTGGAGACTAACTTTTTGATCGGCCTTCAAAGTTAGGTAACTTAGAAATATTGGCCCCTTTGAGTTTCATCATGTAGTATATTAATACATATTCTATGCAATGCCACATGTTTGAACCAATTTTGATGTACCAAGATAAGGTTATGGTAACTTTCCCAAAACTTGTTATTTTTCTCCCTTTTAGGAGAGTGAAAGTGTACAACATGTCACATGCATAATATTTCATATCTGATTTTGATATTTGTATCACAAACACTATCGTATATCTTATTTCTGATGCAATAGGTAGCACATAATTTAAATATCTCAAGATGTAGATATAATAGTTTTATCAGGAATGCCCATTTGATACCCGTTTTTGGACTAGTAAAAAACCTTAACTTCCTCGAACTATAAATAAAAAAATATAATTAAACAAGACCTGAAATTTACTTAGGTACTTCACTATTTCTTATGAATATTTTCCAAGTTTTTATATTTGAAACATTAATGAAAAAACAATATACAAAAAATGGATAGATAACTTATTTTGAAAGAGTCCAAGCCAATAATTGTTTTTATGATACCAAATGTTATGAACTACATCCTTAAATTATCCTAAGAGACAATAATGCACACCATGTACAACAATATAAACATGGAGCATAACTTTAAGATATATAATAGGGTCGAGTTACACAATAAATGATTAAAGAATATGGGAACCTCCTCCAAATACCCCAATACTTTCATACATTCAATTCACATGTCCCTTGAACAATGACTACATTACCTCTCTATAAGTCTATTCACTCGTTGCACATAAATCCCATTCATTTATTCGGCATTAAGCCCCATATATGCCCCCTTTGGTCCATAAGATGTAGATTTAACCCCATACATGGCCCTCCTTGATTCATATAATATATATAAAAGATGAAGTACAAGTACATACCACAAATTTATTACAAAGATTATAAAATTCAATCTCTCTAAACTTCAGCTAGGGAAACCATAAGAAAACCCCAACCACTAACTCCTCATGGTTAGGAATTACTTGGAAATATAGTTGTTCATTGCACCAAATATCCTCAACAAGCTAGCATACACATTGACAAGTACTTTATGGCATTTTTATAATCTTGTCTTGCACAAGATCTCTACACTAACATTATTTTATTTCTTAGTGTTTAAAAAAACTAGACATATTGCATCACCCAAGTACATGTTGAGGTAACTCTAGTGATAGATTCCAAGTATACATGTCCATCCTAGGGTTTGAGTCTTGAAACATTAGTCATTCAATTCTTGCATAAACACAAACACCAAGACCTCTACGGAACACCAATAATACAATTACCAAGTTGCCTTCCAAGAAAGGCATCAAACCAAGCTCAAGAATCACCAAGTTAGGCTCTCCATGTTCTTTCCCTAGCTTCCATACATAACAAAAGCACACTGATATAATATCATCTAAGGGATATCTTTACAAGACAATTCATCACTCCATCTAGCATCATGTTCTTCTAGGGTTTTCTTGCATGGCATAAGACCTAGTGTGTTATAAGAGAGAACCCTTACATATCATAAGATAAACTCTCCAATATTATCCAATACATTCTATATTCTTCTTGTCATCTCCTAGGTTTTACATTACAAACCATAACATATTACTCCCTAAAAAATCATCCAAGATAATGCAATATAGTACATTCTTTTTTACTAGGGGAATATGCAACTAGGTACTGGGATGGTAGTTGCATGACACAAGGTCTAGGGATCCATTCCTGCTACCACTATACCCCTAGGTTCCCCACCACCGCTCGCAAGCATGGTACATGGGTAAACACGGGTATTATTTGAACTCATGACCTCCTTTACAACATGTGACTTCATATCAAGTGAAACACCAATGAGCCACACCCGTGCAGGCTATAATATAGTACAATTATGATATATGTTCTTAAAATATATTTTATCCCTTTATATATATATATATATATATATATATATAGTAATTCACAAAGGATAACATAAAATAAGGACTTATTTCCACAAGTAACTAAGGCAACCCCACATAGAATGCTCTGCAAGAAAAGGATGTATAAGTGTCATATGTATTTAGCCTCCCATTGAGGCCACCATTATGTACTACCAGTTGTATATATGTATTGATCGGATCCCACTGCTTGAGCATTGATCCCCATTTTTTATGTTAAGATATTGTTACGAGCATGGGTATGCCCGCCTTGTCCATATACATGTCTGATATTATATGTACCTTAATCATTTTTTAGAAGAAATACAAATCAAAATACATTGCAGTTAGAATGAGGAGACTCAACTCCTTCGTGGTCCTCTTCGGTCTCTCCACTATTGTCACCATTTCTCCCTTCATCCTATGATGTCTATCAGCCATACGATGATCTCCTACCCTCACATGTTAGGGGGCAATCTGTTAACACCAAAAAATGTTCACCCAGCTTTCTATGGTCCAAACCATAATTATACATCATATTCCCAGCATTATTCCCTTCATTTTGACCTTCAAAATTAAATTCCACCAAATATGGTCCAAAACATTATTATTCCTTCCCCCATAAATGAAGGGAAGTTGAGAAATTATTGTGACATAACCCCTCTCTCTCCAAAAGGGACCAAGAAACCCTAAAATGAGAATGGGTCAAAAACCATGGATAAATACCATGCATAATAAAATACCATGGTCAAAAAAACTTGGATCATCCTATAAATACATTGTGAAAGCCTCCCCACAAACACTTTTAGTCAGAATTTTCGTCAACTTTTCATCTTTAACCTTTCGCCATTATTGCCATACTTTTCCCATATCATTTTCCACGGTGTATGTTGAGCTTGCTCCATACCCTCTTGGATCCATTCCCCCTTTTTCACAACCATTAGTGGAGACGACTGGAGAACCATATCGTGGAGTCAATGGACCATTTACTCAGATGGCTACAGTGGCCCATATTATTGAAAGGTATGTTTGTTTTTTATTTTATTAGTTAGAAAGATATATAAAAATCATAAAAATATTTATGTCGTTGTTACTGCTTATTGTTACAAGTCGAGGTTGACAAATCCCTCGCACCATGAATTCTACCCTATGATCTGGTTGATCTAGGGTAGGTGCTTTTACACTTAGTAGGCAGGAAATCCCCACTACAATAGTGGTCCCATGTCTGCACAATTACATAATGTCAATACATTCCACTGCCAAAAACATATTTTGAGTCTTAAATACATCAAAAATTCAAAAAAAAATCACACACATGGGGTATCACATATATTTCCATATGCGGATCCTGGTGGTAGGGCCATGCCAGGATCTCCACGGAAGTATATCCCTACATAGGGGTATTTTTCTATGGCTATGACCTGTCATCACCACCAATGGAAGAATTCAACTAGAAAAGGAGAAGGTGTCCTCCCTCTCCCTAGCCTCTGATTAACCTCTACCTAGAAAATCTGGGCTGGATCCCATAAACTATGCGGAGGAACCTCAACTCTAGGGATGAGGCTTGGTACCCTCTCTAAGAAGAATGTCCTAAAAATGTTTGTGTACCCAAAGTTTTTTATCCTACCCAACTTGCATTCCATCAGTTTTTGTTTCATTGTGCTCAACAGTGTTGAAATTTTGAAGTCCAAGATGATCCAAATGCACTATTTTGGGTAAAACAAAATGGTATGGTAAAAATGTCATTTTTTTACTATTTATTAAAAAAAATAATGTTTACCCACTTGGCCTATAGTTTGGACTTTTTACTAACCATTTGATGATGTTTGGGCTAGTTTTGTTGTATTGGAACCTCTTATGATGCACTTTCGGCGAGACTTTGGCCCGTTCACGCCTATGAAATGTATGATACTCGACTAGAATATAGGATAGGGTCACTTTTTATGCATGCATCCTACATTATCCTATGATAATAACGCCTTAAGCATAGGAATGAACCCACTTCGTGATGCCACAAAACCCTCATATTGCTACTAGAAGTGGCTTCATGTAAGTGGTAGAGATTTTCTTATCATGGGTATCCTAGTTAGATCTTGTTTTATCACTTGGTTCCCATGCTGAGCATCCTCCTTTAGGTCGACGAGTCTCTAATAGTCCCACCATGTCTTTGAGTAAATACCTGTGTGTTATTTTTTGAACTTTATTTTAGCCATATCCTATTGGGACTCCCTTTTGTATCAAGTTGTAACTTCATTCGCATACGTGGGATTTCTATATTGAGCTTTATGTAGGCTTCTCGCTTCATTTTATAAGACATATAGTCCAAGCTTGTCTCAATCCTAGCCAAGCAGAGCCTCCGATATATCTTTTTCATTTTGATTACCCATTACCTGAAGGAGACATCCCCTAGAGTGTACTTATCCTGCATATGCTTCCTTGCATTGAGCATAGGTATGTTCCAATGCTTGGAAATAGTTTGCTTGATCGTGACATCGTTTCCTCCTCAGTGTACGATAAGAAATTTTATTCTTTTTCAATATTTCCAAATATGAAAAAGACCAAAAAAATAATAAAACATTAAAATACATATGGGAAATGATATTACTTTCTACTAGAAGTCATCGTATCGTGTTTCCTTCAAACGGAACACATTACATTCATTCATTGGTTGGGTTACTAGTATGACTTTGGGAGTTGTACTCATTATTCTGAGTTTCCTCCATTGACTGGTCATTCTTCCAGTTCCTATGGAGCCTCTGTTGATGCCTCCTATGTCACAGATTTGTACCAATATGAATTTATGAGTCTATGTTTCCTTCGAGTCTTCATCCACCTTATTCTCTTGTTCGAAGGAATTTTTAACTTGAGTTGACCATTCCTTAGTTATCTTGTCTCTGCATGTCGTCCATTCCTGATATAGTTGTTACTGTTTCATGCACATCTTGTTTGTGTTCTTCCAAATTATCTATTGTTTATGTGTACCTCGTGTTGGTTTATGGGGGATTCCTTAATTCCCTCCTTCAAGCGGATTTCATTCCATCGACTTCAGAACATCTATTCTGGAATGGGGATCTAGATTTTGATTTCCTTGAGACTTGCAGTCATTAGTGGCAAGTTCTCTCACCATCAACATATTTGGGAATACATCAATTTCCCTTGATCGATGGACTCTCTCAAGTGTTCGACCTCAACACATATATTCACACTTGTTTGTTTTCACTATGTACCTTGATTCCCATTATCATTATTGGTGGGATATCTCACATCTCTTAATGCTATACATCAATGAATAGTACCCATATGATGGTCCATCATGTTCGACTGTGACACCTTTATTCATGTGATGGGACATGTACTAGCGAAGATTTTTTTCCAAGACATCCGATCTTGGTGGCATTCCATATAGGCTACCTCCTTAATTGTGCCAATATCTATGAGATTTCACCTCTCATGACCAGATTCTAGTGTACCATTTGATGTATTCATTCAGTATGGAGACATTATATCATTGCATATTGTACGTGGCGATGACCACTTATGACATATGTATATTATGCCTATTCATGGCCATTGTACTCTTACGTATCTGAGACTGCTATGTATTTGCAGTCATATGTAGAGATCTATCACTATATTGTACTAACTAGTGGCTGGTTTTTCCACATGGGACTTCATTACTCCACTTTTCTGGTTATGATAATGTATTTCGACCATCATGTACCCCTCTGACCTCACACATTAGGGGGATCTGTCATAGCGTGATTTTCCACACCTGATACATCATGATTGGATGGCCTATCCTTTTCCCTATGCAAACTCCTTTTACCCATTTTTTCTCATTATGACCCTAATGCTCCAATGGAACCCCTTAAAAGACACTTTTATATCTATATACGTGGGTCACCAGTTTACAACCCATGTATATACATCTTTCACCACTATCACCTGCATACATTGGGAAATGTCCTCAAAAACAAAAAGTATTTGGATTCCCCCCCCCCCCCCCACTAAGTAACGGAGGACTTGTCTATTGGCCTTCCATATGTTGGGAAACACTCCACTTCGACCCTTCACCTCCTATTGAAGGGCTATATATTTAGCTACTATGAAGCATTAGAGAAGGAGAAATTTGAGAGAAAATACATTATAGTGGAATTGTGCCCCATTCTTATGTACTTGAGTTTGCATCCCTTTGTCCTTGAAGAAACCATTAGTGCTAGTTCCCAAGATTTCCTTAATATTTGTGAGATTTCCTCCTTTGTATGGGGGATTGAAGTGGTGGAGGGCCAGGTGGATGGACTCAGTTTCTCAATTTTAACGGCGTGCCGACAAATTTTTCCATCTTTATCTCTGTTCATTTTAACAGGAATATCCATTTTTCGTCCATTGCATGTGTAATTATAAATATTTTATATACATGGATGTAATTACTTTCATTATGTATTGGAATATATCATGCTATATTAGATTATAGTGTTTTACATATATCATTCTTGTACATTTTTGTTGTTGTTGAGAGAAATGTGTAGGTACAAACTTGATTGAAAGCTCAATGGAGATCTACTTCAAATGTCTATAATAAGGTACACCCCTTTGGTCCCTTAGTATTAGCTTTTCTTGTATGTCTAGCATGATTGGAAATGGGTTTATTTTTGATGTCGTCATGTATGTTGTTCTCCACCCCAATCCATAGGATATCTTCTCCGTAGCAAGAATATGACTCCACCTACATCTCATGTGCCATTATTTTCGACTAAACAGTCGATAACAAATTCTGAGACACCCATGAATCCAGATGTGAGTGCACCTGTTAGTGGCCGACATACACCATATCGTATAGAACAAGGGGTCGATGTGGATACTAGTAATGATAATGCTGAAGCAGCATTTCATGTATCTTCCCGTGTCACTATGTTGTGTATCTAAATAGAAAAAGTATTAGTTAAATCACAAATAGGATTAATAAGTTAATTGGATTAGTTTAAATTCTAAGGGGTACATCGTTCCATTGAAATGGTACCCAATTGACCTATAAATGGTCAACGCTTGTAAATGAAAATATCATATATCATTTTATTATTCATTACACAAAAGTGGGATGTTGAGATATCTGTGGAAATTTTAAAAATATTATGTGTGTTAATAAGTTGTTACTCTTTATTGGTATCAGAGCTTTGTTTCCTAATTCGACCTTTGGCCATCATCTCAAAGTCTCTATGAACTCAGCCTTTTCCCAACTTCAAAAAAACTTAAAAAATTTCTAGCTGCATAAACATCGTTCCTCACACTCCCCCCTTTCCCTCATGCTCTCCACTCCACACATCACTTTTCCCTTCAACTCCCCTCAGCATCTCACTTTTCCTCCCACGCACTTCTCCACATACCTTCGTCTGCACCTCTCCATAACCCACCACACCTATTCCACCACTTCATCCCTCCATTCATTTGCACTCTGATCTACCATCGTGCTCCTCCCTAAACCCTACACACCATCAACTACTAGTCCCTCCATTCCCACATTGCTCCCCATCCACATGGTGGCTCCTTTCTATCCCTGCTATTATTCCTCCTTGTGCACCCTCCCACTCGTCCACCATTCTCCATCACATACTCCTTATATAATCCTTCCACCAACTCCCACTCCCACCAATCCTACATTCCCTACTTTCCTCCCATCCTGCATCCCTACCATCTCCTCCCTTCAGCCACCCCCCAATTCCCTCACTTTCCTCCCTCTTACTCCCTCCTCCACCTTCTCTCTCCTCTGCCTACACAAGCTCCCTTCCACCACCTTGTCACCGCCTGCACAACCTCCCCTCCACCAACTTGTCGCCTCCTACCTCCCACACACCGTCATATCCATCCCATCTCCCATCTCTTACCTGCTCCCACCCATCTCAAGTTATCCCTTGTCCTCCTCCAACGCCTTAAACCCTAATTTTAAAATATTAAATTTTTATATCAGTAAACCTTATTATTATAAAAATATATATATTATTATTATTAATATTAAATTTTACTAATATTACATTGTATTAATAATAATACATGATTATCATTATCTTTTGAAAATAATAATTACTTTCGTAAAAAGAAGAGAATAATACCAAAAGGTCGAACAATATTTTATTTTTTCCCAAGGAGCAGACTGAAAGAATAGAAGACAAAGTTGAAGCAAAAACATAGTCGCAAATGGTGCAAACACATATTCAGTAATAATGTTGCAGCTACAAGCAACATTGGATAAGATAGAGCATTATAAAGAGACCAATGAACATCTACTCTTGAAGATTATGAAGTGGGATGTTTCTAAAGGATTAATAGAGCAAGATAATTGTTATATAAAAAAGTGTATTGAGATATTATATATTGAAATCAAGGAATTAATGACTCAAAAATATTCCAATCAGAATCTTCAAAACCAAAAAATTATGAAAGAAGTGTTGATGAAACTGTCATTGATTCCAACATGGGCTTGCAATGGCCCCATAGGTTGTCATTGATGCCACCAAGTCTCACTTGCAGTGCCTTGGAACCCTTACACAGTGGGTTTGTGCCTTGAAGCACCTTGTACCCAGTTGACAAGGTCCATGTACACACAAGGTTGGATCTTGTAGCGGCCACTTTGTTGAAGATGTTGAAGACCCTATTGATTGTGTTGAAGACCCTAGAGATGGTGTTGAAGGATTTGTGGATGATGGTGAAGACCTATATTAGTTGGAGAAGAATTAATGACCCATTATGTGTTCATTCATGCTCTGATGATGGCATGGTACCCCAGGAGAAGGTCTAGAAACCCCACAGGTGATGTCATTATGGATCTTGACCCTTGGAGGTACCCTGGTGTGGTTGAGGTGGTTGAAGAAGCCTATGAATCCCCGTGCTTGATGAAGAAGCCATAAATAATCCCTTGGACCCACATTTGATGGCTTAATGGCCCTTAAAGGTGATGATGTGGTCATTAATGACTTGATGAATACTTGGAACCCTTGATGAAGATATTGATTCCCGTGTAGCACTTGTTGGGGTCATGGAAACCTTGGAGATGGTCATTATGCATGAGAAGGTTTGGCACCCACATAAATGGTGGCATGATGACCCTTAGACACTATATGATCATTAATGGTGCATTTGGAAATGATTTGGGTCTTAGAATCCATACATATGGTGGTTTGTAAGCCCATTATTGTTGGAGACTTTGATATGGTGGAATATTTTGTCATGGTGCCCTCATCACTTGGCGATGGAGTCCTATGTGATTGTTGGGAATAGGGCAGACCTGGGTTCTATGATTTTATCTTTGCACCAACAAAACGACCCATAGTGTTGGCCCTTTCGGCAACAACCTGCGAACAGGTTGCAGTCTCACCCGAAACAGCTATGGGGTACCGCAGAATCAGGTTTCTGCAGGTGAAAGAGGGATATTACTGTACCTTTAGCCTTAACAAAGAATAATTATGCAATACAGAGCTTCGACATTCACTTAAATAGCTTCACAGTTTAGATAAAAAGACAGTTTCTTGATTAACCCTTATCTGGGAATTCACAGTGAAGTTAATACTTAGCAATTTATCTTACTTTATCATTCATCTACTTATCAAATGCATAAAAACATAACAGCAAAAAACTAAAAAGAACCACCACAACACAAGATATACGTCGTTCACCCCCAGTGTAGGGGCTACATCCACAGAACTACATTTATATTCAACAATTTACAAAACCATAGTTCTGATCTACGCACTCAGCTGCAGATCTTCTCAACAACCCAAAACTATGCACTTAGCTGCAGAACCTTTCTTCAAAACCCTCTGCGCACTCAGTTGCAGAGGTCATCCATGCACTCAGCTGGGACTTAACCTTAAACCCAAAAATAGACCTTAGCTTCTTCGCATCAAATTATCATCATACACAAAAACCTACTTGACTCATTTACATAAGTTCCTATTTATACAAGTGCACTGTTATAATACCATGGGCTTAAACCATGGGTACCCAAAAACCATGGTACATTTACAAAAAGAGGGGCTTCGACCCAACCCCGAAGCCCCTAAGACTATTTTGGACCGCAACTCCGCTTACAAGCTTCGCACCAAAACCGCGAAGTTGCCAAAATTAAGGAACTTCAAGGTTCGAACCCCAATAGGCCCCTAAGATTCACCAGTGTCCCGTCCCGGGACACTTTGCTGATTTTCTGGTGGAAGAATATTGTTGGTGAAGATAGTAAATTGCTTGTTGAGGCTACACATGATATCTTCGGTTGCTTTCTCCTTCTCCACTATCTCCTGCAATGTAGCTGTAGATGCTTCATTAGCCTTTTCCTGTGCAAACGCATCATACTCCTTCAAGAATTTGAGCTGGTTTTCCGCAGCAGTTCTCAACTCCAAGGCCTCGTTAATAAGGGGCTGCACAGAGTTCACCAACAGTGTTTATTTCCTTCTGCAAGACTCAATTTCTCGCTGGAGCTCATTGCTATGCTTCACCTTAAGCATCTTTTGCATAGAAGGCAATGTCTTAATTTCTGCTTTTGACTGCATCTAGCTCTGTCTGTCGCTGCTTGATGGTTTCTTGCAAATTTTTGGCTTTTGGGCTGTCCTGCAAGTTTTCCTAGGCCTCGACACTTTTTTCCATCAGCTTTGATGCACTACTCACAATATCTGAGATCTTGGTTGCTGAGGCCTGAATATCTCTGCGACGCTGCTCCCTGAATTCTGGTGGACTCTTAGGAATGATGCGAAGTTGAAGCTCCGCAATCTGAGCCTCATGTTCTACTTTCATCTTCTCTATCTCGCTTTAAGATTATTGTGCATATTATTCCAGCTTGAAAATTCTTTGCTCTGGTTCTTCTTCGTCCTGTATGTCGAAGTCAGGAAGACTTTGACACGCCTCATCCAACACTCGTGCTAGTGCAGCCCGCTTGTTTTCTGCTTCCCTCTTCTTCTGTTCAGCTTCTTCCAACTGCGTTGTGAGGCTCTCACTCTGCTTCGTGGTATTCTCTAACTACATGTGTGAATAGTTGTCTCGTTCTTGGATCTCCTTCATGATTGCCAATTGACAAAGATGCAGCTCCATCATAGACAACTTGGTGTAATCTATCTCAACTTTCATGCCCATCTACGATCGAGATGCTGCATCAGTTATTATGAGAGCCGCACTTGGTACTTTTCCTCTGTTGTTTCTAGCTAGCCATTGTCTTGTATCTGGCTGCGCGCCTACTGGAGCACTACTTGCTGCAGCGCCAGTTGCTGATCTTTCCGCTAACACCTTAAGTTCTGTAATTCGCTGAGCTACGCCAGCGAGCGCATCAAGGTGTGTAGCTGCAAAATCTTCCCACTTGCTGGATAATACTTCTGTGGACTTTGTCAGAGCCTGTTCAAGCTCTTCAATCGTCAAAGCGGGCTCTTCGACAGGCTCAATGATTCCTGCAGCGAGCATCTTATCTAGCTCCAGCCTGACTTTTTCTTTATACTTAGGATTCAGCCTATAAGGGTGCTGCTTCACAGGCGTCGCATCAGCTTTCAAAGGGATTTTTATCACTCCTATATCCCCAAGGATACCTTTCATTTCTGAGAACTTCGTCGAAAATAAGTCATGATACTCATGGAGGAGTTCAGTCACTTTGCTCACCATTTCTTCGTCCCAATAATCTCCAATGGTAGCATACTTAGGCATTTCTTCTGATCCAATGTTTACTTTCCTTTTTTTCAAGGGCTGAGTTACTTCAGGTGATTCGACTGTTGGTCCATGTACTTTGCAATGTCCTTCTAACTCAGGGATATTAATGTTGCGAGGGTCATCGTCTTCGTCAATGGCGAGGTTATAGCATTCTACTGCATTAGCTTCTTGTTCCTTCCAATCAGGTTGGTACTCGGCTATTTCTTTATCATCAAACGCCTTAGTATGGATGAACCTAATAGCTGTGTCCAAAGCAGGGAAAACCTCATTAATAGAAAATGTGCGCACAAAACTATCAACAAGGCTAACCCAACTTACAGTACCATGGCGAAGCTCCACCTCCGCATACCAGTTCTTTGCTACAGGTTCCAGAGTATGTACAAACCTGTGTACCCATTCTTCATAACACTGCTCCAAATGTTCCTGAGGGCTAGTCTTACCATTAAATATGCTTCGTACGTCCTGAGGTTGATCCATGAATCTCAGGCGAAGAAACTTTTGACAAGTTCTCCAACTATGAATATACTTTTTATGACCATTCCACCATCTGGAAGCTGTGGCTCTGAATACTGAATCTAGAGTCTCGATTTTCTGTGAATATGGTACTTGCTCTAAGAATTGTACAATAAAATCTTCTGGGTCTGTCAACCCATCAAAAGTAGGTAAGATTCTTGTCTGTGAGCCAACCCATCTGATAGATTTGGTAATTCTTGCACATCGATGTCCCTGTAGCTCATAAAGTCTATTCTACCAATTCTCTAGGCCTTCGTCTGAATCAGTCATGCAAGAACTTTCACACTGCCAATTTATTATACCTTCAGTAGTAGGGTTAACATAGTCTTCTTCTTTAGCTGTGATGTTGTAAATATCATCCAAAACATCCTGATCTTCATCTATGACTGGCTCTGTGTACCTTTCTCCTTGAGAAGGGTCCAATAGTACTATGACTCTCAAGCCTTTTCCTTCAAAAGTCATCTGTCTATTCTTAAGGTTGATTACTGCATAATTGTCTATTGCCCATTCAATTCCTAGCAATGCTGGATAGGGGTTGCTATCATCAATTATTTCAATGACTTCAAAATCTGCTAAGGTAATGACTCCATCAATGTCCACTGGTACACTAGGGAATCTTCCCAAGGGCACAATCTTCTGTTGATTGGCTAATCTCAGCTATATAGGGGACCATTCAAGCGTAGGTTTTCCCATTTGTTCCCATGTCTGCTTAGTTAGGAAATTCACTTTTGATCCCAGGTCTAAAATGATATCAGTCATGTCATAATCTCCTATCTGAGCATGCAATCTCATTTCTCTTCCAGTCCTTCTAACTCTATTAACATTTTTTCCTCTATCAGAGCTTCACTGAGGTTCGCAAGACGCAATAACTTTCTGTAACTCATTCAAAGCATTCTGATTTCTTAATAGCTTCATACAACTCTGTAAAAATGTTGTCAGTGTACTTACTTGATCTGGTGAAGCTTCTTGGAACTGTAACTACTAGTGATGCTGTTGCGTAGTTTCTACTGATGTTCTCGGATCAGCAAAGTCTTTTCTAGCTTCCATAAATGTTCCTTTTTCTCTTCCAACATCGAAGGCTGGAATTTTCTCTGGGGTCTTGCGGACCCAAGCCTCGTCAGGCTGTTTCCCCTTACTCTGCACTTGTGTCATAGCTCCACTCCTTGTAACAACGTTAAGGGCTGGGACAGGTCTTTTTTCTACAGCGATCATCTGCACATTCTGAGTAAGAGCGGAATTTCTTTCTTGTATCTTGGCTATCAACTGTGGGCATTGCTCAATCACATGATCGACTGCTCTGCAATATCGACATGTCATAGTTGGGTTCTGATAGTCTCTAGTTACATGTCCTGCCTGATTACAGTTATATCAAATAACCTGGCCTCGACCTCTTCCAGGCATACCACCACGACCATGACCTCTAAAATTACCTCAACCTGGTGTACTACCATGGTAACCATATCCATCATTGCCTTGTGCATTGGGTTGTACCCTATAAGCATCATACGTTCACTCTCTCATGAGGTCAAAGCTGCGACATTCGTCTTCGTTGTGTCCAACTGACTTACAGAACTTGCAGTAGGGATTCTTAGGTACTTGAACATATCTCTGTAGTAGATAGAAATCTTCAGGTCAATGATGGCTAGTTGTTCTATAGATCTCACAATATAGGACATTATGGTTAAACGGGTTCGGTGCACCAGTATTCAAATAATTCCTTAATGCAGGACACTGTTCTTTGTCATGAACTTCTGTCTTACATCGTGTACACCAAACATCTTCTCGAATAGATTTCCCTTTTTTCATGTCGCAAATCTCCAAAGCCATCTCTGCTAACTATGCCTGTATCTGGGCTATTCCAGAATGATCTCCAACAGGAGTTGTTTCATGTTTCATAGCAGTTTCCAAAGCCTCTTGCTGGTCAGCAACCTTCTGTTGCATAAGTGGAGTCCTGATATGAAGCAATAGTGCTGCAATGAACCATTCTTTATGCTGTTCCGGTCCAATAGTGAAGCTAACTTGATCCAACAGAACCTTGAACCTCTGATCAAAGTCCCAAACTGATTCACCTCGCTTCTGTTGAATTTCTTTCAGTTTAGTTATACACTGTGACTCTGATTTAGGCTTCTTGAATTCTTTGATCATTGCTTTTTTAATATCAGCCAAGGCATAGTTCTGAGTATTGGGAAACTTCATAAACCAGGTCAAAGCTCGGTCTCTGAAAGAGGTGACCAGTTGTGCTCTTCTTGTATTTTGATCCATAATATTCTTAGCAGTCCAAATAGCTTCGCATAAGAACCAAAATTGCTATGGATCCTCTGATCTAGTTCCTTTAAAGACTGGGAGCTTGATATCATAAATCATGTGGGCCATAGTGGATCGAGGGGGGGGAGGAGGGGGAGGAGCAGGGGGGAGACTGATAATAGGAGGAAGGGAACTTTCTAAGGTAGATTGACCTGCGACAGGACTACTCGGGCTAGGGTTACTTTCAGACTACGAACGGTTCTCAGGGATAACAGATCTTCGCTGAGGAGTTATAGGGGGGTTTCCAACAAAAGGGGTTTCTTCATATTCAGATTCTTCTGGACTTAATGGATTATAATTGGTATTATGGCCTAGGATATAGGATCCAAGAGTTATCTTGTATCTTTTACCGTTGCGAATCAAACCACTTTGCTCGTCGAAGTCACTTTTGCTTCCAAACATAGGTTAGTAGCAATAAATCTAGCAATCTAATTGGATAAGCAATATGCCTTTCTCAGTCAAGAGCATTTTAATTTTCAGACTTAATGAATTCAGGTACTTACTCCTAGGTCCTTTGAAAAACTATCTTTCTGCTTCACTGAAAGAAGTATGTGTGTCGATGGCGAACTCCATCACAAATGCTTCAAGGGTTCGCGTTGTCCAGAAATCAACAGGTCTGGATACCATGTTGTTCACACTTTTTAATAGCTTAATTCTTTCTGGGGTCCAGTCAGGAGACTGATCTTCTTTGAAGTTTGTCTTCCTTTATGTTAACCTGGATAACTGCTGGTGCAATTCTATGTGGATACTACCAAAGAAAATTTCATAAATATTAGTAAAAATGTACCTTTGCAAGAAGTCGTCTGAGCTACGAAGAGGATCTTTATTTTCTTGTTCAGCAAATTTTAGATAAGTATCTTCAACCCAATCACTGATTTCTTTTACTGAGGGCCTCCAAAACATATCCTTCCAGGTATGAAGTAGATCCCTCTTGAAGCAAATACTGGTTCAACCGGAAACGGAACCAATTTGTTGGATGATGGGGCAGACCCGGGTTCTTATGCTTTTATCTTCGCACCAACAAACCGACCCACAGTGTTGGCCCTTTCGGCAACAACCTGCGAACAGGTTGCAGTATCACCCGAAACAACTATGGGTGCCGCAGAATCAGGTTTCTGCAGGCGAAAGAGGGATATTACTGTACCTTTAACCTTAACAAAGAATAATTATGCAATACAGAGCTTTGACATTCACTTAAATAGCTTTGCAGTTTAGATAAAAAGACAGTTTCTTGCTTAACCCTTATCTGGGAATTCACAGCGAAGTTAATACTTAGCAATTTATCTTACTTTATCATTCATCTACTTATCAAATGCATAAAAACATAATAGCAAAAAACTAAAAAGAACCACCACAACACAAGATATACGTGGTTCACCCCCAGTGTAGGGGCTACGTCCACAGAACTGCGTTTATATTCAATAATTTACAAAACCACAGTTTTGATCTGCGCACTCAGCTGCAGATCTTCTCAATAACCCAAAACTACGCACTTAGCTGTAGAACCTTTCTTCAAAACCCTCTACGCACTCAGCTGCAGAGGTCGTCCACGCACTCAGCTGGGACTTAACCTTAAACCCAAAAATAGACCTTAGCTTCTTCGCATCAAATTATCATCATACACAAAAACCTACTTGACTATTTTACATAAGTGCCTATTTATACAAGTGCACTATTACAATACCATGGGCTTAAACCATGGGTACCCAAAAACCATGGGACATTTACAAAAAGAGGTCCTTCGACCCAACCCCGAAGCCCCTAAGACTATTTTGGACCGCAAATCAGCTTACAAGCTTCACACCAAAACCGCGGAGTTGCCAAAATTAAGGACCTTCAATGTCCGAACCCCAACAATGATGGCCTTGAAGTCCATGGAAATTATCTTGTTTAAATATTAAATGATATCTTTGAAAGAGTCCTTGAAACCCTTGCATGTGTTGCCTTGGGGTGATGCAGGAGCATTGTGGCATGCCAGCAATGTGATGAATTGGTCACATGATGTGGCATATTTTGCAACCATTTTGTACCGAGTCATAATATGAATAGTGGCGTAGGGAATCATCGCGAATCACGACTCCCACGTTGAGATCAAAATGTCGTTAGTTTGTTTCAGACAAGGATGTTTAAATCATGTGCCTCAGTAGTGTTTGTTTTAGTTGCAGGACCACTCAAGATAGGATAGCAGTTTTTAGTTTAAATAGACCATTTAGAGATGTAAGGGGGGTTCTTCTCTTCGGCATTTAGAATTCCGAGTTTGCAAAGAAAGTACAGACCGGGGTCTGATTCCTATTTGTAAATATTTTGAAGAATCGAAACGAGAGAGATCCAAGTGGTGTGCATTTTCCTTTGTTTCTTAATAGAAGGATTAACCGTGTGTTTGTAGGGTTGCTAGTCTTTATGCATATGTTGTGTTGAATTTATGTATTACAAAGTTGACTTCTGCGTTTTCATGAATATTTGTGTATTTCAGTGAAGTGTTGATTTCATGCATCAATTTCTTGCTTAAACAGTTGAAGTAGAGAGTAGATGCATGCATAAGAGTGTTAGGTTAAAGTGTTGTAAAGATTGCAGGATGGATTAATCAATTTCATGATCAATCCACGCAACCTGCAGGTTTTCTGCCTTAACGGGTTTTTGCAAAGAACAAACGGTGGAAATTGAGGCTGCAAATCAAGATCTGACAATCCTAAAGTATCCCACACCAAGAGTTGTGAGGAAGTTAACAGATCTGTAGAGATCCGAGGGACGCATCAAAAAGAAGGAGATCAACGGTCGTGACGAAGGCCGCAAGAATCGGACGGCTGAGAAAATTGTGGGAAATATTTTCAGAGAGAAATTTGCGGGGGAGAAACTTTAGAAAGTTGGCATTCCACATCCCGTAAATGGAAACTATGTTACGGAGAGCAATTTGGGAAATCAAGATCCTGCATCCTGCATCTCGCCCGCGGAAGGGGATTTGCGGAGGTAAATCTGCGGGAGGGTAGTTTTAGAGAAGAATTTAGCCATTGGACTAAATTTGGTAGGCCTGCTAAGTGTAGGAGCCATCAGATCCTGGATGTGTTGGTTGGAGTCGGTTCAAATCGATCCACCTGCACTAATTTGTGTATCAGAGTGAGGAAGTTGAGATTTCCTGTTGAGAGATTCCATGACTGAGGTTGTGGGTAGACTTCTGAAGGATTAAGGAGGAGTGCGTGAAAGAGAGAAGTATAGCCAGAGGAGCTTGAAGAGAGAAAAGGAAGAGTGCTCAAGAGGTTCTATATAGAGGACCATCATTGCCAACATACCAAGGGCCGAGAGGAGGCTTGGTGAGGTAAGTTGTAACAGTGTGAAAGAAAATTGTTATTGTAGAGGCTTAGAGTGGGAAGATGGTTGCATGCATTGGAAGAGCGAGAGGTCATGACAGAGGTCGACCAAAAGGTAACGGATAAGTTTTAGAAGAAATGAGGGAGTTAAGGGCACATCTGGAAGCCATGGAAATAGACAGACGAAGAGACCCAGAAGCAGGGGATATAAGTGAACCTGAGGTTGAAGAGCAAAGGGAAGAAGCTGTACCTATGCAGGAAACACCAGATTTGCGATGTTTTAGATATATTCTGGGAGTGACTTCAAGGCCGATACTGGAGTTACCTAAATATGATGGGAGTCTCATTGCGGAGCATCTCATTGACTGGATCAACGAGATGGATAAGTACTTTGAGTACGATGAGGTAGAAGAAGATAAGAGACTCAGATTAGCTATGACGAGGTTGAAAGGTCATGTGTCCTTATGGTGGGATAGTTTCCAAGTATAAAGACGGAGGAAGAATAAACCCTTCATAAAAATATGGGATATAATGATAGCAAATATGAGGGCTAATTTCTTGCCCAAATATTACCAATTAATTACGTATAGACAAGTACAGAACCTTAGGCAGATATTGTTAATAGTGAGAGAATACACTGAGGAGTTCTACAAAGTAAACCTAAGGGCTGGATATGCAGAAGAGTCAGAAGAAAAGGCTGCTAGATATGTGAATGGGCTAAAGATAGATATCCAAGAAGAGATCAGCATGATTTATCCTAGAAAAATGGAGGAGGTATATCAGTGCACCTTAAGGGTAGAGGAGAAGATAACAAGGAAGAAGAGCTTCAATAGAGGTCGTGGTTCAGCCAAAGGAAGAGGACAACTGACTAGAAGAGGAAGATATGGACCATAGAGAGGGGAGTCCAATAACTCTAGCCAGCAAGAATAGCATGGTATAGGAGGTGATTCTAGCAGAAGAGGACCTTACCAAGGAGGTAGAGGTAGAGGACGAGGCAGAGAAGCTGTCATTAGATGCTACAAATGCAACCAGTTGGGCCATAAGTCATTTGAGTGTCTAGGGAAGGAAGACATAGGGCAGAGAGGAGCCTATGTAGCGTAGAATGAGCAGCAACAAGAACAATTGATGGTAGAAGAAGTCTTGGCGGAGACATGAGAGTCTTTAATGATGAACAAGGTCTTGATGAAACCTGAGAAGGAGCAAGCAGAGCCTGCTCAAAGGAAGTCGTTGTTCAGGACTACATGTAAAGTCCAAGGGAAGTGATGTAAGATTGTGATTGATAGTGGGAGTACTGACAATCTTGTTTCCACAGAGATGGTGGGAAAGTTGAGGCTAAAGAAGACCAAGCATCCAATTCCATATAAAGTATCTTGGTTACATAAAGGACATCAAATCATGGTGAGTGAACAATGTGAAGTTGATTTTTAGATAGGTCCATATAAGGACAAGATTCTGTGTGATGTTATGCCAATGGATGTTTGTCATATACTGTTAGGCAGACCATGGAAATTTGACAAGAAAGTAACTCATGATGGTAGGATAAAATGTCATAGTTTCTAGCAAAATGGGATAACCCATGTACTTCACCCCCTACACGTAGGGAGTACAGAAAGGCAGTCAGAACCTAAGGTTTTGATGTTGTCAGGAAAAGAGTATTTGCAGTAGGTTGAGGAATCAGATTTGAACTATGCTGTGATGTGCAAAGCAAGAGTGGTGATAGTGAAGACTAATGTGACATATCTACCTGAGGAGATTCAAGAGATTCTGAGTGAGTACAGAGACATTGTGGTCAATTATTTACCCAATGAACTACCACCAAGGAGGAATATAAGTCATCAAATTGATTTTATTCCAGGAGCCAGTTTACCAAACAAGGCAGCATACAAGTTGACACCTCAAGAGAATGAAGAATTGAGGAAGTAGGTCTAAGGATTGGATGACAAAGGATTGGTTCAGAAGAGTCTGAGTCCATGTGTGGTACCAGCAGTATTGACACCCAAGAAGGATGGTGAGTGGAGGATGTGTACTGAATCCAGAGCGATTAACAAGATCACCATTAGATATAGGTTTCCATTACCAAGGATGGATGACATGATGGATTTCCTAAGTGGGGAAACATTCTTTTCAAAACTAGATTTGAATATTGGATTTCATTAGATAAGGATCAGAGAAGGAGATGAGTGGAAGACAGCCTTCAAGACAAATGATGGGTTGTATGAGTGGTTGGTCATGCCATTTGGATTGTCCAACGCACCAAGTACCTTTATGAGGTTGATGAATGAAGTATTGAGATATTTCATAGGTACGTTTGTGATATTTTACCTTGATAACATTTTGGTTTTCAGCCAAACAAAAGAAGAGCATCTGAAACATTTGAGATATGTTTTGGAGAGGCTGCAACAAGAAAAATTGCTGATACATGTGAATAAGTGTACCTTCCTGAAGACAGAGCTGGTATATTTGGGTTTTGTTATCTCGAGAGATGGGTTGAAGATGGATCCAGAAAAGGTGCAAGCAATCATTGATTGGCCTTCACCTAGGAACACATTTGAGGTAAGGAGATTTCATGGATTGGCAAGCTTCTATAGGAAATTCATAAAGAATTTCAGTGGAATTTGTGCGTCTATTCTTGAGACAATTAAGAGGAATAGACAACTGTTCTAGTGGATAGCAGAGGCTGAAAGGAGCTTTCAGTTCTTGAAGAAGAAGATTACTGAGCAACCAGTATTGAAGTTACCAGACTTCAACCACCCTTTCCAAGTGAAATGTGATGCTAGTGGAGTAGCAATCGAAGCTATGCTTAGTTAGGAGGACAGGACTATAGCGTATTTCAGTGAGAAGCTGAATGATGCAAAGTAGAAGTATTCGTCTTATGAAAAGGAGTTTTATGCTATTGTTCAAGCAATGAAGCATTGGAGGCATTACTTGATGCCTAGAGAGTTTGTGTTATTTTCAGATAACCATGCATTACAGTACATAATGCAGCAACCTAAGTTGAACCTGAAGCATGTCAAGTGGGTTGAGTTCTTACAGAGATTTACCTTTGTGTTGAAAGACATAAGTTGATAGTCAAACAGAGTAGATGATTCCTTGAGTAGGAGACTGGTGATCATGCAAGAAAATTATATCCAAGTTTTTGGATTTGAGCATTTGACAGATTTGTATGAAGCTGACATTGATTTCCAGGAGGCTTAGAGGGCTTTTAAGAATCCAGTAGACGTGGACAGAGAGACATGGGTGGAGTATACACTACCAGATGGTTTATTCTTTAAAATCAGTAAGTTGTGTATACCAAAGTGTTCTATGAGAGAGAACTTGATACAGGAGAAACATAATGGAGGTATGGAAGGTCACTTTGGAAGTGATAAAACTTTCAAACAGTTGGGTCATTTATATTTTTGGCCAAGGATGAGGTCTAAAGTTGATAAGTTTGTAAACAGATGCAGAGTATGCCAGCATGCTAAGGGGAGAAGCCAAAACACAGGATTGTATACACCATTGCCTATTCCAACTAGGCCATGGGATTCTGTGAGTATTGATTTCACTATGGGTTTACCAAGAACTCAGAGGGGACATGATTCTATCTTTTTTATCGTTGATATATTTTCTAAGCTAGCACATTTCATTCCATGTTACAATACTAGTGATGCCACACACATTGCTAACTTGTTCTTTGATGAAGTTGTGAAACTACATGGTTTACCTAGAAGCATTGTATCAGACAGAGATGTGAAGTTCACAGGGAATTTTTGGAGAACCTTGTGGAAGAAGTTGGGTACCAAACTGAATTTTAGTTCAGCATATCACCCATAGTCTGATGGACATACCGAAGTAGTCAATAGGAGTCTGGGAAACATGTTGAGGAGTTTGATTAGGGAAATTCCTAAGTAGTGCGATAGATTATTAGCTCAAGCTGAGTTTGCATATAATGATTCACCAAACATGAGTACAGGGATGAGTCCATTTCAAATTATGTATGGAATGCATCCACGAGGAGTGTATGAACTTCATGACTTAGGTCAATTGGAGAGACGAAGTGCTGATGGAGAAGAGTTTGAAACAAGAATCAGTGAGTTGCAGGAGTAAGTGAAAGCAAGATTACAACAGAGTAACACCAGTTACAAGAACCAAGAAGATTCCAGAAGGAGGGAAAATAACTATGAAGTAGGGGATTAGGTCTTATCATATTTGAAGAGAGATAGATTTCCTAAAGGAGAGTATAACAAGCTGAATATGAAGAAGATTGGACCCTGCAGAATACTCAGGAAGTTTTTAGGGAATGCTTACGAGTTAGAGATGCCTACTGGAGTGGATATTTCACCAATATTTAGTGTAGCTGATCTATATCCTTATGTAACAGGTGACATTGGAACCTTTACAGGAGGTGAAGATCCTATTGAAGACTTACAATGGGTAACACAGATGCCTATGACACAACCATTGGAAGTCGAGGCCGTTCTGGACAATAGGGTGTCAAGGAGTACAAGGAAGGATTATCTAGAGTATTTGATCAAGTGGAAGAAGCGAACAATAGAAGATTCTACTTGGATCAGCGCTACAAAGTTAGAATCCAAGGGTTTCACTGTAGCTGATCTTATGAATAGGGGTTCATAATTTTCTACCTTGTGAGTCTGATGCAGGAGCATCGTGGCATGCCAGCAATGTGATGAATTGGTCACATGTTGTGGCATATTTTGTAACCATTTTGTGCTGAGTCATAATCTAAATAGCGGCGTAGGGAATCATCATGGATCACAACTCCCTACGTGGAGACCAAACTGCCATTAGTTTGTTTCAGACAAGGATGTTTCAATCATGCGCCTTAGTAGTGTTTGTTTCAGTTGCAGGACCACTCACAATAGGATAGCAGTTTTTAGTTTAAATAGACCGTTTAGAGATGTAAGGGGGGTTCTGTTCTTCATCATTTAGAATTCCTAGTTTGTAGAGAAAGGACACACCAAGGTCTGATTCCTATTTGTAAATATTTTGAAGAATCGGAACGAGAGAGATCCAAGTTGTGTGCATTTTCCTTTGTTGCTTAATAGAAGGATTAACCGTGTGTTTGTAGGGTTGTTAGCCTTTAGGCATATGTTGTGGTGAATTGTATGTATTACAGAGCCGACTTCGGTGTTTTCATGAATAATTGTGTATTTTAGTGAAGTGTTGATTTCACGCATCAATTTCTTGCTTAAACAGTTGAAGTAGAGAGTAGATGCATGCATAAGAGTGTTAGGTTAAAGTGTCGTCAAGATTGCAGGATGAATTGATCAATTTCATGATCAATCGGTGCAACCCATAGGTTTTTTTCCTTAACGAGTTTTTGCAGAGAACAAATGGTGGAAATCGAGGCCATAGATCAAGATTTGACGGTCCTGAAGTATCCCACACCAAGAGTTATGAGGAAGTTAACAGATCCACAGAGATCTGAGGGTCGCATAAAAAAGAAGGAGATCGATGGTCATGAAGAAGGACGCAAGAATCAAATAACTGAGAAAGTTGCAGGAAAGATTTGTGGAGAGAAAGTTGAGGGGGAGCAACTTTGGAAATCTGGCATCCCACAGTCCGCATCCCACATGTGGAAAATCAGTTGTGGAAATAGAGTTGCAGAGAGCAATTTGGGCAATCGAGATCCCGCGTCCCGCATCCCACCTGCGGAAGGGGATTTGCAAAGGTAAATCTATGGGAGGGAAGTTTTAGAGAAGAATTTAGCCATTAGACTAAATTTGGCAGTCCTTCTAAGTGTAGGAGCCATCATATCCTGGATGTGCTAGTTGGAGTCAGTTGAGATCAATCCACCTGCACCATTGGGTCCTGAACCCACACACTTGGTAGCTTGTTGATGGTGATGTATGGTCCTCTTTGTGTTTATATGGATATTTGGATATAGATGGAGGTAGATCCCATGGACGTGCCTTGATATGTTGAAGAATACTTTGAGGAAGACTTTTAAACTCTTGTAGTTGGTGGTATGGTCTTTGGCACCCTCATGTGTGGGGTCTCTGACGTCCTGAACATATTGAATAATTTAAGGGTATTATAACAAGAATTTTCAAATAAACCCATTGTAAGGAGATATTCCTCGTCAATACATTTTCGTTGATATGTGGACCATCTTCTAACTCCTTATGGTTGAAGAGATATGAATTTTTTAAGTTGGTGCACCCCACCTTTTCAGGTCAACCGACCAAACAAAAAAGAATTTAATTATTTATAATTTTGAATTGCATGTCGGCCCAATTTAAGGTACTAAATTTCCTACACAACCTATATAAATAGAATATCAAACATTCCATTTGTTCATCATCAATTCTCTCAGTATTTTCGTAACTCTTGGAGAAAAGTGTGAAACTTTGTGGAGGAGAAATTTATGGACATCTTCAATAAAATTGGCATAAATTTCTCATACATAATCAGAATTACAAAATTCTTGGATCATTGGAAATATTGTTAGGAGGGTTATGTGGTGACATGATTTAGAGATTATTTTTGTTTTCTATTATTTGTTTTTTTTTTTAATCTTCGAAAAGGTATGGTTCATGCTTTTGGGTTTCTCTTGTGATGACACATGTCTCTCATGGATAGAGCTCATCTTTGATATTAGTATGTGAGCCTCTATATTGGTATATATATATTTGGATTCATTAGGGAGGATATGATGATGATATGATATGATAAAATTTATGATGATAATGATGTACACTCTATGTTGTTGATTCACTCCTATACAATATGATGTACATGTATACCATAGTGTGATGATGTTCTCCTATGCACTATGATGTATACTTTATGATGATGATGAATAAACGGTGCAAACTGAGATGATGATGATGTATCTTTGATGATGAGGATGCATACCCTATGATGATGATGCATATCTATGATGCAAGCAGAGAATAATTACTTGTTCATTAATTGTGTATGATGAGGTGTACTATGATGTGTACAAGAGCAAATTGACCAGCTTGAACACCAATATTAATGAGTAGAAAATAATGACCAGTGGTGATGAGCAAAGTTGATGTGAAGATATACAAGAGCAGAAGTGATGAGTAGCACTGGCGAGCAACAGTGATGAGCAACTGTGATGAGCAGTAGTGATGAGCAGAATGACCAAAGATTGATGAGAAGATTGACCATAGATTGATGAGCATCGTTGACCAGTAGAGTGATGAGCAGAGATTGATGTGCAAATCAGAGGTTGGTTTTACAGCAAATCCATATGATTGCTTGCAAGAATAATCTTGCACTTGAGGATTGGACTCCTCAAACCCTTCTTAGTTGGACCTAAGAAAACAAATTCGATGAAGGTAAATTTGGGAAGGATCACTTCCCAAGAAATGTGACAACTCATCTTAGGAATTCGAAATTTATATCGCTTGGTTTCATCAAGTATCAGAGTTACAAGTTTTAAAGACCATGAGAATATGTTATGAACAATAATAACTGATAAATCCTTTAGTAAATAATCTTTGAGGACAAATCTTCCTTAAGGGGAATACAATTTTGTGTATCTAAATAGTAAAAATATTAGTTAAATCACAAATAGTATTAATAAGTTAATTAGATTGGTTTAAATTATAATGGGTACATCGTTCCATTGAAACAGTACCCAATTGACCTATAAACGGTCAACTCTTGTCAATGTAAATATCATCTATCATTTTATTATTCATTATCAAGATGCGGGTTGTTGAAATATCTACGGGCATTTTAGAAATATTACACGTGTTAAAAATATTTTACGCTTCACACTAGCACATGTACACTACAGACAACATTTTTGGTGGATGAAATCTTGTTCCCATAAATATAGTGAAGATCCCATGTATTTATGCATTGTTTAAGTTATTGTTTATAATTTGATTGTAATATACTCAGAAAACACTCTTTTTCAACTAATGATGACATAATCGTCTTGCAGGAAATGATTTTTTTATAGACATCTAAATTATCTGTCATTGGTGATATTTGGGCCCACCATCTGCACAAGGTGGGATAAACAAACTAAAAATTTAAAAGATGAGCTCACTAATCTCTTGGTTGGCATGTTCGGCAATGAGCCCTTCAATCAAGCGGAGGTACTAAAGAAGGTTGGCCAACATATGAATATTGTGAGGGACCAATTTAGGGTCCATCTAGAAAGGAACCCCAAGTATGAGCGCCCTCCAATGATTCAAAGAAGAGAGTGGAAATCCCTAGTGGAAGATGGAAAGGAGAGGGATTTGAGAAAAGAAGGAAAGCTACCACCAGGCACAAGAATGTATGCAATATGTTCGGCAATATAATTATAAACCTTATTATTATTAATTTTAGATAAAATTTGAAACATCTAACGTATTTCAACCTTTTCACAAGCTATCAGACACATCAAAATCCACAAAGGAAAGACAAGAAAAATTTGGACAGCACAATCTTGGGTTTGGTGGTTATTTGAATTTGGTGGCACGAATTGTAAGTATCAAAAAACCAATATTACATCCAAATAATAAATTGCAAATAATTTTCATTTGATTTCACTGTAAAAGGTAAATTCATGACATTATGAAAATATGCAGGCCGATCAACTCAATGAAGTTCCCACAGAGGAATAATTGAAGCTTGGGTTCCAACTTGGCTTTGGATCTGTCATTGAATGCCGAAAAAGCTTGGTTAGGAAAACATAGTCTTCTGGTGATCCTTCATGTGAGTAGGTATATAAAATCAATCAAGTTTATTTAAGACTGGTTACTTGTGTAATCTATTCATTATAAATATTTGCAATAAAATATTGACTTTGTTTTGAGAAGAAAATCAACGATCCACCTAATGTCAAGGATGGAGAACAACCTATCGAAGGTCATACTCCGAATCCTGGTAATGAATGAATTCATAGGCTACAATTTAAAATATTGCATTGCAAATGGTGAATATTAATTCTACTTTTTCATTTTTTAACTATAGAGAATGTAGAGGGTCCTACTATACAATATGATCCTAGACAGGAACATGAAGTACATGATGTGGCCACATAAGGTAAAAAACACCCCTGTAATATTTTTTAATGAAATACTTGTCATTATAATAACAAAAGATATCAATGTAACATTTTTACATTATTACAGCAAATCCCGACCCCTTGTAACAACATCCATGTTGTGAGTACTCTACTAGGTAGATAGTACGCCAAAATGTATATGCCACAAGAGTTTAATGACAAGTTGCAGAAGATGAGCTACTTGTTGATTTTGTCAAAAGAAAAGATGAGTTGCTTGTTGATTTTTGTCAAAAGATGAGCTACTTTTTAAGTACATGCATTGGATATGGGGAATTGAGAGTGATGTGAGGGGGGGGAGGGGATATAAGAGCTTCCACCTTCACATGTTTGTCCATGTTCAGTAGAGAATATTAATTCATCCTTGAAACAAAGAGGAGATCAATGAGGTATTTATACCTGCAACCAATGAAGTAGCTTATGTACCTATCATAAGTGAGATCAAACTCTTATGTTCATAATATCAACTAGGTTTCAAACCCTCAAATCCTTCACACATGCAAGTGATCATCTCAAGCACACTACAATTTGACCTTTAAACAACCACTCCTAGGTGCACCAACCAAAATATTTGGCCTTGAAACAACAAGAATGAAATTGCATCCCAACAAGCTCCCCTAGCTATAAGAAGTCAATTCCAACAAAAAATGGTCACTTCGTCATTTGTATCACATAAGTGAACATCCAAGTACATCATCACATCATGTTCCCAAGAAACGCATCTCTCCAAAATCCATCAATCATGATATCACACCAACCTCCAATTTCTCCAAAAAAAGCATCTCACCATGCTGAAGGTCTTCGCATTAGTGATCTTGTATTACTTAGGGTTTACTAGCCACCATGACTAGGAATACAATAGATCCATTTATCACCACTTAAAAATACCCTATACAATATATATACTTTCCTCTTGATTACTTTCTCATGACGCCACAAACCACTTCCCCATGGATTTTAGACCCACCACAGCCTTCATTGGACACATGAGTTCCGCCCTACCCATAAAGGTTAAGTCTACTATGTTGGAGACATTTACCACCATACACACTCTTTTTGGTCAATCTGGCCTAGTTAAACCACTATCCTAAGTATAATTGACACTAATTGACATTAGTGGAGCATTAATTGACATCATCCACTCACACCCACGCCTACCTACAGTCAAGGAGGCTAACTTAGCCTTCTCCTACAGTCAAGGAGGCTAACTGGAGCACTTCAGGGGTGATCTGAGTGATATTAATGCATCTAATTGCTAACTGGTGGTTACAATCAGTTCAACCAGTTAGTTAAGGTGGCCCCTCTCATTAAATATATTATTTAATGATTATTTATTATTATTTAATGATCTGGAGTCAACAGGGGTGCCTCCACCAACTTCTGATGATCAGTTCAACTTCAGTTAACCTCATCAGGGTTCATTGAAGTCATTGAAGCACTAACACTTAATGGTTGGCTTTCTATGAAATGTGTTTGATCTCTTTCAGTTGAGATTTAGTCATTTATTGCACTCCAACTTTAGTTAGGGTTTGGTGAGTCAATTAGGGTTTTGGTCAAGTGGTTAACTGAGTGTGGACCAATGGCTTACAATCCGTTAAGCTAGATTCACTCATTGAATCCGAATGGCCTCCTTAGGTATTTGAATTCCTCATTGATTCAAGCTATTGCTTGACATTGTTATTGTAAATATTCATTTTTATTGAATATGCAGAGAGGAAACCATTCTAGTTCCGATTAACACCATTTCTGAGTTATTTTGTTGATTATTTCTTGATGAGATTGATTATTTGTTCCTAGATCAATATGCAATATTAATATGGTATCAGAGCTTATGGCGGGATGAAGATCTAACTCTCAAAAATAAGCTTTTTGACAGATTTCTCCATGGAAAGTGAGCAACAGCTCAAAAATCCAGCACTGCACCAGAAGCCAAGGCTTACCATTCAATACCCCAAGTAAAGAACTTGTTCATCAAGCTTGCTTGATTGACTATGCTGGGTGTGATGAAATCCTAGAATGTGTAGGCTATCCAACCTTATTTTTCCCTTTCTGTTTTGATTTTTAGGTTTCTACAGGTGAAGCATTCACTCCAGCACATCCAGATGGCCTCCTTAGCAGATCTCTTGACTCCATACAATTTCCACTCATGGAAAAGTGATATGGAGATTCATATGCACTCCAAAGCACTTTTTAAAGTCACCATGGACACTGAAGTTGAGCCTGGATCCGCCATAGAAAAATCAAGATTCTTGAACAAGAAGGATGAAGCCTTCGGTTTCTTGTGCCTCTCTATTTCCCGAGACCTTCTCTTCCATCTTACGGATTTGAAGACACCGAAATAAATATGGGACAAATTGGAATCTCTATACAGAAAGCATGATGACTTGAGGGTTTACCAGCTCAAAAATGAACTCATGTCTCTCCAACCTTTCAATTTCGAGACTCTAAATGATTTTTTTACAAAGTTCAAGCATACTATTTTACTCTTGAAGCAATGCAACATGGAGAAGGAGGATGATCAGCTCATCCTTGCCATACTCTCCAAACTCGGGGCTGATTATTCAGTTTTTGTTTCTACATTCCGTGCGGGGAAGCTCACAAACCCTGGATGGAAGATGCCTACACTCAATGCCTTCATTGAGTCCCTAACAAATGAACATGACAAGCTTGTCCAGATGGGGATCATCCAATATTCCCGTGATCAATCCCTCCATGTCTCAGGGCCCAACAATCTGAAGGGTAAAGGAAAGCAGCAGAAAAATAAAAAAACTAAATTTGATGCTCCCAAGCCTAGAGTTGAAAACCAACAGCATGATGAATCTTCCGGCTCAAGGAAGAACAAAGGAAAACGGCACAATGGGAAAGAAAAAGTCAAGTGTTTTTACTGCAGGAAGGGTTTTCACCCTGAACATGCCTGCATGAATAAAAATATTGATGAAGCAACCTCTCTCCTTGAGAGGAATCACATCAATCTTCTGGAGATCTTTCGGAGGAGAGATCACCAAGATTGGGAACCACAGCATGAGAAAGGTCATGCCCTCATGGCAAGCACTTTGAAGTCCAAATCACTGTCGATTGACTATGGAGCTTTGAATCACATGATGGATGAAAAACATTCATTTTCATCCTTGGAGACTGGAAAATCCATCCCCATCCACATGGGAGATGACTACATCATCATTTCCGAAGGACAAGGTACTGTAGATCTTGAAAATGATTTTTTCTCTAATGTTTTGTATGTACCATCTCTAGCAGTAAATCTCCTTAGTGTCTATCAGATGACACATACAGGAATGCCTAAGAGAGTCTCTTTCAGCCCAAATAATGTTGAGATAATAGAAATTTCATCCGGGAAACTCATTGCAAAAGGCCTTGCAAATCATCATGCAAAAGCCTATGAGTTCTCTCACTTTGTTGCGGATGCAAAGCCCACTGCTCTGCTAACTCATGGAAATGAGGTTAGTAGGCTGTGGCATGAGAGGTTTGGCCATCTTAATTTCAAATATTTGCAGCAATTACAGAAAAATTCCATGGTTGAAGGCCTCCCGGTCATCAAGGCAACCACGGGAATTTGCAAGGGCTGTGTGATTGGAAAACACCCTGAGCACAAGTTCGATCGGGGGAAGGCAAACCAAGCTACAAGCATATTGGGGCTGATACATTCTGATATCAGTGGTCCAATGCATGTCACAACCATGAATGGATCAAGGTACCTCCTTACTTTTATTGATGATTTTTCAAGGTATACATGGGTTTTCTTTCTTAAAAAGAAATCAGAAGTATGTGAATTTTTTTTTGAATTGAAGGCCTTGATCGAAAATGCCTCTAGGCTTAAGATCAAGATATTGAGATCTGATAATGGAGGGGAGTATGTCAGTAATGAGTTGCTGTACATATGCTCCCAAAGTGGTATTTAGGTCTAGCATTCAATTCCCTACACTCCCCAGCAGAACGGAGTAGCAGAAAGGAAGAACCGGTCTCTCAAGGAGATGACCACCTGTATGTTAGAGTCAAAGAAGCTCGCTGCAAATTTGTGGGCCGAAGCCATGCATGCTGCAGCATACATTCAGAACAAGGGGGGTGTTGGAGACATTAACCACCATACACACTCTTTTTGGTCAAATTGGCCTAGTTAAACCACTATCCTAAGTATAATTGACATTAATTGACATCAGTGGAGCATTAATTGACATCATCTAGTCACACCCACGCCTACCTACAGTCAAGGAGGCTAACTTACCCTTCTCCTACAGTCAAGGAGGCTAATTGGAGCACTCCGGGGGTGATCTGAGTGATATTAATGCACCTAATTGCTAACTGGTGGTTACAATTAGTTCAACCAGTTAGTTCAGGCATCTCCTCTCATTAAATATATTATTTAATGATTATTTATTATTATTTAATGATCTGGAGTCAACAGGGGTGCCTCCACCAACTTCTGATGATCAGTTCAGCTTCAGTTAACCTCATCGAGGTTCATTGAAGTCATTGAAGCACTAGCACTTGATCGTTGGCTTGCTATGACATGTGTTTGATCTCTTTCGGTTGAGATTCAGTCATTTATTGCACTCCAACTTCAGTTAGGGTTTGGTGAGTCAATTAGGGTTTTGTTCAAGTGTTTAACTGAGTGTGAACCAATGACTTACAATCAGTTAAGCTAGACTCACTCATTGAATTCGAATGACCTCCTTAGGTATTCAAATTCCTCATTGATTCAAGCTATTGCTTGACATTGTTATTGTAAATATTCATTTTATTGAATATACAAAGAGGAAGCCATTCTGGTTTCGATTAACACTATTTCTGAGTTATTTGTTGATTATTTCTTGATGAGATTGATTATTTGTTCCTAGACCAATGTGCAAGATTAATATACTATGCCTCCCCACTCATCCTAAGTTTGAATCCCTAATAAATCCAAGGAATGTGTGTGTCAATATTCCATTATTATGGGATATCTAAGATGTCTAAATATATGCCAAAGTTGTCGAAGGTGAACCTGTCAAAGGGGAGAGAGAGAGAGAGAGAAAGATGTCTAAATGTATGCCAAAGGTCATGGCCTTACTGTCCATCATCTTGAACCTATTTAGGATCTCTATTGCATACTTCCCTTGTCCACACCTCTATGCCTATAACGTAGTACATCATCCCCAAGTCCTTCATCTCGAACTCGGAAAAAAGTCTTCTTCTTGTAAATTTAATGAGTTCCTCTTTTCTGTCAGGAGAAAGCCATCGACATATAACAGGAGCATCACTGGTCTTTCGCCTTGAACCTTGAAGAAAATGTTGGAATCCAATTTACTCTCAGTAAAGCCTAGACTCATCAGTAAGTTGTCCATATTATTGTATCATGTCGAACCTCGAGATCTTCTGTAGTCACTCCCTCTGAATTGGAGCACCATTCTCCCTATGTCTTTCATACTCTATGCATTGAAACATTATGTACTAGAGTGACAAGTAGCTTCCTCTGCTACTATTCTTCTATGTATCCATCTGGGGTCACTGGATACCAAGATCCTCTATATTGAAAACACCCTTCTTGCACCCATCTGTGAGATTATCATCCTATATAGGATTTCATCTTCAACCTTGTAGAAAATGTTGAAATCTTCATCACTCTAGGTGATCTTCAATCTCCTCATGTATGTGTTATCCCATGGGTGTCTTCTGAGCTCGTACAAGGCCTTCTTTCATTTGCACATATGATTATGCCTGTCATGTGTCTTAACTTCTAATGGCTACAAATTCATCTTCGTAGTTTATGCCTTCTTTCCATGAGAAGCCTAGTGCTACGAATCTTGCCTTGTATCCCACGATGTTTCCATCTACTGCATGATGGAACTACAAACTTCTCTTCAGGTCTCGATACTGTATCCTAGACATCATTCTTCTTGAACTGGTCTTCCCTTTCTGCTTGGTTACTTCTTCATAGATGGAAGGTTCTGCATCAATGATGTCATTGCATTTGTCATATTATTCTTCATCTTGGATTCTTTCTTGAACTGTCATCACTTGTTCTCCAGAACAAGTCTCATCCTTCTTTGCTTGTAGGTGATTGTACGCGATCTTTCCTACAAGTCCAATGCATTAGTTTTATGGTTAGAAACATTTCATAAGGCATATTCATAATGGAAAATTCTTGTGCATAAATATATGATCATGCAACTATTTTAGCCGATACAACATTCATCCATATCTCACGGAAACTTTTCTAGATGCCTTCCATCTCTACCAAGACAACATTGAGATTGTGCACTAATCCAATATGTCAGCAAAGAGGTTTCATTCTAGATACGTAGCAATGGAGATTTGTATAGCACCATGAGCTACTTACCCATCACATGCATATTAGTAGTATATTGTCATTAATGCAAACATTCTATCATGCATAATACATCAACTGAATATAAACAAATGCATAACAAAACAATATTATGAAATGACAATGAAATACTTATCTTTATTTGTTTCATGGGTAGACTCCTTCTTGAGCCTTCCGCTTCATCATCTTCTTCATTCATGACATCATCATTTCTTATCCAAATGCTAAGATGGATAAGAGGTTCTTCAAGATTTGAGTCCTTCGTATTTCCTCATCGCTTGAGAGATCTTCTTTGGATGGTGAGAGCTTGATCTTTAGTTGCTCCAATATTCTCTTTTCTTATTATGGGTCGAGCTTCTTTTTCTTGTGTGCACTCTTCCCAGAGTCTACTGAAAGTAATCACTTCCTTTAGGCACACATTCCTCGAATGAATGAATCCCATGATCCTGGGAGACCATTCAAGGTGGTTATCACCACTTCTGCATTCTCCGTTTCTTCTTCTACCACTTAAAGTCGTTCTTTGATTTGAGAGACCCTTGTAAAGTATGACTGCATGGTCTCTGCATTTTGGATGTTCACATTCTTCAACTATTTTCTCAAATTCATCTTCTGATTTATGTTCTTCCTTCAAATATCTTGGTCAAGGAATCAAACATCTCTTTAGGTGTCTTTAGGGAAGAAACTTGTGGTATAAGGTGATCTGTGATTGAATCAACAATGATCTTCTTGGCCTTGACCAAGTTCTTCTTGTGTAAGGCTTTTAGCCTCATCTCCCTCTAGAACCGGAACCTCTCTACTTATGTAGGTGTCCAATTCATTTTCTTCAAAGAGATCATATACTTCCATGCTTGGAAGTTGTCAAATTCACCAAGCTTATCATCAAGCTGATGTGATAGATCACTTTGAAATGAGAACCTCAAATGAAAATAGCAAAGGATTAGATCTTACCGATTTGAGGTGTCCGTCCTGGTTCCGGAGCTAGTTCATCTAGGGTTTGTCAGAGAAACCCTAATTTTCAAAACTTGGAATCTTTCAGATCTGATTGTATAGAAATATAGACCTCTTCAAGGCAAGTTGTCCAATGTACTCCTTTTTTGAAAACACTGGAGTTCCAGAAGCTCCCGGAGTAGGAAGCCCTAGTTTTCCAATTTCTTTTGCCAAAATTCCTGATATTGTTTATGCGGTATCTCAGAAATTACTACTCCTATATGTCTAAAACTTAGAACTGTAGTATCCTCTCCTGCCCTTGTTCTAACACCATATGTTTCATCAAAATTGGTTTTACAAATTGGGACTTATGAGAGTTTTCCCAAGGTGACCTGTTTCAGGATTGTTCAGTACAACGAAGTTGTACAGACTACCATGTGTCATTGTTTCATCTTCAGTGTCTAAAAATTATATCAAAGAAAGTACAGTCTGTTCCCTTTTTGGAAAATCTAACAAAATTTCATTTGGACCTTGGTAGCGCGAGATATAGCAATTCTCCCCAGGTGTCCTGTTTAGGGATGAATCCAGGAAGAGGGTGGAACCCTAACTTGGAGGAATCATATCTTCTAGAATATAGAGAATATGAAGCTAAAACTTAGATACAGTGTACATCAGGATTTTATCTTCGACCTATGAATGTTTTGGCCCCTGAGACTTCTTCAATCCCGAGATATAGCGAATGTACCAAAACTTATCAGTTTTAGTATTTAGGGTTTTTTTCGGCTCGGGGTCAAACTAGGGTTTGACTTTCCTGGAGTTTCACCCAACCAAAAATATAGACCCAGGTCTCTAAAATTTGTTGTTGATGAGGAGAGCAATCATATTCTGTGCTCACTCAAAAATTCTTCTTCTGCAAAAATCCCTAATTTCCCGCACCAAAAATTGAAAATGCCCGGAATCAAATTCTGCTTCGACAGAAAGATGCGCCCTTCAATGGAGAGTCATCCTATCATACTTTTGCTGATCGATTTTCGAGAGAGACCCAAAAAGTAAGAATCCCTAGATTCTGCAGCTACATAGTGTCTTCTTCTCAGGTTAGCTCTGATACCATGTCATATTTTTATCATTCAAGCTAACATGATCTTAGGATCTCATCTGAGAGAATAACATGCATAGCAATAAACACAAGAGACAAGAGACACCGAATTTTCCTCAGGGAAACCATAAAGGAGAAAACCCTGCAACTTCCTCAGAGATAGAATGAGCACCAATGGAAGCAGTAAAATCCGAAAACATAAAGATGATCTTCATAGCTTCTCTCTCTCTCTCTCTATCACGTCCTCATGCCTCCGACCGGCAAAGAGGACGCGACTACAAGCTTCAAACACACGGGCTAAGAGCCCCATGAACATGTACATGCATAAAAATGCTAAAACAGAATGTTGAAGCAAATGTATTGAAGTAGAAACATGCACACATGAACATTTATCATGCACAGATGCAATTATCTATCAGACACAGCAGAAACATCATACATTCATATAAGCATTCATTCAACATGTCCATTATAGTCATTAACAGTAAATATAGTTGCGGAATTAGAAATGGACAAGAGCACTACGTCGCTGCAACGTTCCACCCAACCATAGGCCAGCGTGCTCCTTAATCTTTCAGCAGCGCTACCACCCCCAAGTTGGGCATGATTCTCCAAGGAATAAGGGAACTAGCAGGCTTACACATATCCAAGGGTATACAAAACACAGCCAAGCCAACATAGTTGGGTTTATCAGGCCATCAAGGAGTTGGGAAAGGCTAAATGCTAAGCTGGTGAGCTCATTGCAGAGCTAGGAACACCTACACTAGAACTAGCCTGGCTTCTAAAACACCCACACACACCCAACACAAGGAATCAGTCCCTTCTCTACTACACAGTCCCTCAGGCCCTGCATTCCCTTCCAGTGCTATTCAGGGGTTGTGAAGAAGAAAGCCATCCCTCTAGCTCTGTCTATGTGGTTTCCAACACACCAGGTTTATCAAGCAAACCAATCCCCCATCCCTACTCCCAACATAGTCCGAAGACCAACCATTGCACACATGCAGTTAAATCAGTTGTCACAGCTTAAACAGGGAAAATGACTCCCAAGAAAATTACACAGTCCTGAAACGTATCAGTGAACGTGGGGAAAACAACAGTCCCAACATGAAATCAGTGTGCACAACTCACAACATGGGGAAAACAATAGCCCCAAAAATGTATCAACATACATTACCAACAACGTGGGGAACAACAGCATGTCCCAGGCAATGAATACACCGGAATACTTGCACAGACCACGCTGGGGAAGAAATTACAGTTCTCCCAGCTTGTACGTGAGAGAAACAACAACACAGGACCCACAAATCCTCCCGTGAGGAAAAGATACAGCCACTGTCACGTAAATCCGCAGAGGAAAACTGCGTGGGTAAAAGCCAGGAAAATCCTAGGTGGGAGAGCAGCGAACAGACAATGGCGAGAATGCCCGTAGCCAGAAGTGCGTGAACGTGAGCCACTTCTGCTCCTACGAGAGCATGAACAGCAATTCGGGAGGCCTATGTATTGGAGAGTGCGTGAGTGCTCTTGTACAGTCGTGGAGAGAGTAAAAATCCTGTGGGAGAGATGGCAGTGGTTTTTTTTTCCATTGTGAAGTCAACAGTGGTGGAGTGTGCGTGTGGGTGAGGACTGACAGTCCTGCCACCCCACTCCCAAATACCATTAACTGCCTCAACCACCACCAGCCATTTTTAATGAAAGTGGTTGGAATAAAACAAGGGAAGAAGACACATGGGTATTTTCCCTTGTTGGCCAAGGTTGACATTTCCCCACCACCCTTATCCTTGTGAAAATCATGCCCCTTCTCATTTTAGCTGCCGCAATCGTAGCTGGTCGGGTTCATTTTAATTAATTATAGATGCGTATTTACATGATGACCAACATAATATATGCCGCATGCCCCGATATACCATCGGTGACAAGTTTAAATCCAAAACATAGCATAACCGATCAACGGTGGGGCCTTGGCCTTTAGCTCCCACACCATGATCATTTACAATATATACATCATCATATACATCTAATGCAATGGGGTCAAAACCGGGGTGTGACATTCCCCTCCCCCTTCAATAGCACTGTCCTCAATGCTTTACAAAATTGAACAAAATGCTACATTGGTATCGCCTCAGTGTTCCGCAAAATTGAACAAAAATGGATGTACCAATCGCATGGCATCCTCCAACTCCCAAGTGACCTCTTCAGGTCCGAAGTGCTCCCATTGCACCTTTACCTGCCCTATGGCTCGGTTCCGGAGCATTGTGACCTTCCTGTCGAGGATGCGCATTGGCTCGATTCGAAACTCTCTCTCGAGTTCCACCTGAATCACATCCCAATTTATCACATGGTTAGGATCATGTACATATCTCTTAAGCAAAGAAACATGGAAAACATTATGAGCTCTAGTGCTAGCTGGCAATGCAAGTCTATATGCAACTGGCCCTATTCTTTCAAGCACTTCAAATGGCCCACAGTATCTTGGTGACAACTTGGCACAACTTCCAAGTTTCAAGGAACTCTTCCTTGCCCTCACTCTGAGGTAAACATGATCCCCAACACTGAACTCTCTGTTCACCCTATGCTTATTTGCATAGCTTTTCTACCTGTCCTACGCTGCTTTCAGCTTCTGCTTGATCTTGGCAACCTCTTGCTCCATTTCCCTGAGCAATTCTGGACCAAGCACAATCCTGTTCATGGGGTTATCCCAAGTCACTGGTGTCCTACACCTTCTTCCATACAAAGCTTCATACGGACTCATCCCCAAGGATGCTTGCTGTCCATTTTTATAAGCAAACTCTACCAAGTGTAAGTAATCTTCCCACTTGGTTGGTTTGTCCATTACGTACATGCGAAGCATGTCTTCAAGAGCCTAATTAACTCTTTCTGTCTTCCCATCTGTCTGAGGATGGTATGCAGTACTGAAGTTTAGCTTTGTACCCAAATCTGCAAACAACCCCTTCCAAAAGTTGGAAGTGAACTTGACATCCCTGTCAGAGACTATTGCCTTAGGCAATCCATGCAATTTGAATATCTCCTTCATGAAGATCCTTGCAATGTCGCCAGTCTCATACGTAGACTTAACCGGTATAAAATGTGCTGCCTTAGTCAACTTGTCTACCACAACCATGATAGAATCATGTTGTCTCCAGGTTGTTGGCAATCTTGTAATAAAATCCATGGAAATAACTTCCCATTTCCATTCCGGAACTGGCAAAGGCTGCAACAAACTTGCTGGATGTCGATGCTCAACCTTTACCTGTTGACATTTCATACACCTTGAAATGTACTCGGCCATATCCTTTTTCATTCCTAGCCAAAAGTATTGCTTTCTAGCTGTAGCAATTGTCTTCTGATATCCTGGGTGACCAGAATACGGAGCTTGATGGATCTCATCCATAACAACTCTCCTCAAATCTGCTACATCTGGAATATAAATTCTTCCTTTATAAGTGAGTAGCCCATCTTCTTCCAATTTATATCCCTCATACCTCTTCTCAAGACTTTGCTGCTACAATTTGTCTTTTACCTGCTCATACAATTCATTTCCAACAACATGATCAACAATCTGTTGCCTCAAATCTGATTGGCAAATACTGAGAGATTCCACATGCATTTCCTGCACCTTCCTACTGAGTGCATCAGCTACCTTATTCTCTTTTCCCTTTATGTTCTTGATCTCAAAATCAAATTCACATAAAAACTCCAGCCATCTTGCTTGCCTAGCATTCAAAATAGGCTGATCAAACAAATACTTCAGTCCACAGTGATCTGTTCTGAGCTCAAATCTCCTACCCATCAAGTAATGCCTCCACATCTTGAGAGCATGTACTATGGCTGCAAGATGTAGATCATGAGTGGCATAGTTCTTCTCATGTTCCTTCAGCTTTCTTGACTCATAACATATCACGTGGTTGTCCTGCATAAGGACTCCTCCAAGCCCTTGTCCGCATGCATCGGTACACACCACAAAATATTTCTCTGGATCTGCAACCTTCAATACTAGTGTACTGGTGAGAAGATTCTTCAACCTCTGGAAAATTTATTCACACCTCGATGTCCATTCGAACTTCATCCCCTTCTTTTGCAAAGAAGTGATGGCATACGCAACTTTGGAGAATCCCTCAATGAATCACCTGTATTATCCTGCAAGTCCCATAAAAGATCTTACATCTGTCACATTCTCAGAGTAGGCCAATTCATAATGGATTCAATCTTTTCAGGGTCCACAGATATACCCTCCTCTGAGATAATGTGACCCAAATACTGAATTCTATCTCTATAGAAGTCACACTTGCTCAGTTTTGCATACAACTGATGCTCCCTGAGAAAATCCAGTGTCAATCTCAAATGCTCTTCATGCTCTTCCTCATTCTTAGAATAAACAAGAATGTCATCAAGGAAAACAAGAACAAACTTATCCAAATACCTGCTGAAGACGCTATTCATAAGGCACATAAATGTAGCTGGTGCATTTATGAGACCAAATGGTACCACTACAAACTCATAATGCCCATACCTTGTCCTGAAGGTTGTCTTATGAATGTATTCATCCTTGATTCTCACCTGATGGTAACCAGACCTCAAATCAATCTTGGAAAATACCTTTGCTCCTATCATTTGGTCAAAGAGGTCATCAATCCTAGGCAAAGGATATTTATTCTTCACGGTAACCTTGTTCAATTGTCTATAATCAATACATAACCTGAGTGTACCATCTTTATTCTTTACAAACAGAACCGGTGCTCCCCAAGGAGACACACTCGGTTGAATATACTTCTTTTCCAACAACTCTTGTAGTTGCATCTTCAACTCTAGCATCTTCGGGGTACTCATCCTGTAGGGTGCTTTGGACACTGGTGCTGCTCCTGGCACAAGTTCAATTGTGAAGTCAATGTCCCTCTTTGGAGGAAGCCCTGGAATCTCATCAGGAAACACATCCCTGAATTCCTGTAACATCTGATAGTCCTCCAACCTTGGAGTTTCATCTCTTGTTTCCTCCAAAATCCGAGCTGCATACAACTGGCAACCCTTCCTATAGAACTTCTTTAACTGCATTGCTGAAACCTGCCGTACTGAAATCACCTTTGGAATGCCTTTCACAACTACTAGGTTTCCTTCTTCGTCCATGCATTCGAAAGTCTTATTGTAGCAATCAAGCTTCACCCTGTGAGCTTCTAACCAGTCCATTCCAATGAGAACATCATAGGAACCAAGCGGTAGAACATTCAGATCTACACAAGTGACAATCCATTCATGACCAATGGACATTTATCTACCACTTCACTGACCTTTCTCTTAGTTCCAGTGGCTAGCTGAACTAACCAATACTTCCTATGCTTTACTTTCTTAAAAGCACAAATATCCACTACTCTAGGGGTAATGTAACTGTGCGTAGAACCAGGGTCAATCAAAATAGAAACAGATTGCTCAACAATCTTACCTGCTACCTCAACTACAATTGACTGGTGATCTGCTTGACGATCCTCCAGTGCTGCATAGATTCTAGGAACTGCTCTTGCTACTTGACCCACTGTTTCTTCTTCTTGAACATTATAAGTTGGCCTTGCACTCTCATTCTCGAGTGGACAATTTTTGCGCATGTGGGGTCCTCCACATTTCCAACATTGAAGTGGCCCTCTATTCTGTTGTGGATCCTTAGGATTTTCTCCTGTCACTCCAATTGGTTTACTCGTAGCTTGGGATGGCTGCTTCTGCTGATTTCTGAAGTTAGAAGGTTTGAAACCTTTCTTTCTTTGGTCAAACTTCTTGTTCTTCTTGTCCTTCCATGCCTTATGGTAATCAGGTTTACCTTTGCTTTGTTCATAACAATACTTAGCTTTTCTTATTGCTTCTTTAAGAGTTCTAGGTTCATAAAACTCAATTCTATCTTTGTAAGACTGAGGTAATCCACTCAGAAAACGCTGGACCTTTACTTTTTCATCTCTAATGTACCGGACATACCTCAACAACTCCAAAAACTTATTTGCATATTCTTCCATGGTCTGCTGTCCCAATCTCAGCTCATGGAACTCCTTAATCTTGTCATCAT